>ML778232.1:308970-340951 GCA_009831015.1 Picea engelmannii | reverse complement strand
ATTTCATGATCATGATTTCGAGTGGGTGGAAGACCTTTGGGAATATCTTAAAATACTTTGGAATGCTTATCAATGATCCTTTGGAGATCTTGAGGAATAGATGGCTTAGATGTTTGAACATCTAGTGAGCATAGTTGTGCAATGATGCCTTGATGCCCCTTTTTCAACAATTTTTTCAAGCCTTTAGAGCTTATCACCTTATCGTGTTTCCCTGTGATATCTCTTAACTCAATTTCTTTTCCTTTCAATGAAAATTTCATGAAAAGTTCTTGAAAATTAAAAGCCACTATTCTTAATGATTGTAACCATTGGATTCCTAGTACAACATTTACACCACCCATGGGTATAGTAATCATTGGACTACTCATTACATATTCCCCCATAGTAAGATTGATCTTATTGCATTTTCCTGAGAAATTGATAGTTCCTCCATCTGCAATCATTACTTGAAACTCTGGCGTTGAATATACAAAGCAATTGAGATCTTTGGCTAATTTATAGTGAATGAAATTATGAGTACTGCCAGAATCAATTAGGACTATTACCTTTTTATTTTTGATGTATCCTTCGATCTTGAGGGTTTGAGGAGTGTTAATTCTAGCCAATGCATTATACAATATCATGGGAGTCAACTCTTCAGATGAAATTTCTTCTACATTTTCTTCTTGAGATGGTTCTTGTTCTTGTTCTTCTTCACAATCTATGTAGAATAATTTCTTCTCACCACACTTATGTCCCTTACTATACTTGCTGTCACAATTAAAGAATAAACCTTTTTCTTTTCTTTCCTCCAATTGTTGAGGTGTGAACCTTGTAGGTTGAGGTGTTTTAGAAAAAAGAGCATTGTTCTCTCTATAGATGTTAGGACTGGTCCTTCTAATAGCCATAGCCATATTTTTATTTTCAACATTTCTTGGCACCTTAAATGCATTCTCTAATGATTTGGGTTCCCAAAGGTGAACCTCATGCTGAATGTTATATTTTACAGTTCCTATGAATACATAAATCAAGTGCTCATCTAGAATATCGGTTACCTTTATATTCAATCTTTGGAAGTTCTCAATCTTCTCGGTAACTGAACCCTTTTGCTTGAGATTTATCAAATGGCTAGAAAAGGTATTGCTCCTTGTATCCTCATAGTGTGCTATCATTTCTTTCGTAAAAATTGTCTAAGTGACGAGTGATTTGCGAGAATAAAGACATCAATACCATACAAATTAATTAGGTTCTAAATATAAAGAAGCAATTTGTACCTTTTGTGTATGTGGCACATTATGGAGATCAAAGAATTGCTCCATTTGAAGTATCCATGTGATTGGGTCCTTCCCATCAAACTTCCTCATATCAATATTAGGAACGTGGTTGGTCTTCAAACCAAAGTTGAAGTTTCTCCATTCTTGATTCACCTTCCTTGTGTCCTCATCATGAATTTCATGGGATGCATTTTCACTTTCAGGTGTCTTCTCTGTTACGAAATTTTTCAATACTTCCATGATATCCCTTTTTAAACCATCCATCTTAGTGTCCAACTTAGCTTCCATTGAATCCATCTTATTTTTTAGTTCACTTATGTACCTACGCATTTCTTCACCTTCATCAAGAGTCCAAGTAGGATTTTTCTGGGGGCTTATTTGGTGTAGAAGTTCGCTTTTTTGGTGGCATGTTGGCCAAGTATCACTTTTGAACCTTGATTTTGAGGTGGTTCTGCTAGACAATATTACTTCTATTGTATCTCCCAAGTTTCGACCCTTCTGGGTATGAAACTTTCTTTGATGTAGTTCTCTGATATTTCTTCTCTGTAATTCCATAAGTCTGATCAAAATTGGATGTGCCAAGTGGTATTTACGGTAACTTCCCCACAACTTGCTGATTTTTGTCCTTTCTAGGATATCTCACTTGTATAGCGTGCCTCGCACAAAATAATTGATATAAAATTTTGAAACTCACACCAGAAATACTACAGACTATCCAGGAGCCAATGAAACCAGTCCCACTCAATTTGGATACTCTAGGAAGAATTTATGATTGTTTTACCTGGAACACCTTCTTGAGACTAGTCAATAGGACTAGTTAGATACCCTATCTTACACAGGGTGTATCTACAAGTTTAAGATGACACAGAAGATGAAAGTTTTACCACGGATACCTTGCTAATTTATGTAAATATCCTCTAGAGTTTAGGGTCTAAAATGTTACAGAAACATTTTTATAGCGAAAATTCGTCAATGACTCAGTTCAGGATGATTCCAAAACCCTATCTTGTACATGATGTATATCTGAAAGTATAAGGTATCAAGAGATAAATTTTCAACCCAACATACCTTGATCTGTCTACTAAATATACTCCAAGAGGTTCCTTCTGAAATGTTGTAGAAAAAAATTTATAGCGAAAATTCCAAGGTGTCTCAGACGTAGCAGTGAAACCCCAAGACCTTGAGCTCTGATACCATATGTTAAGAACCAAATATCAATATAGCATAGAAAAACCTTAGCAAAAGTACTCAAAACCTTGAAAAAAGATAGTTTCAGATAATAAGCCTCTTCGAGGGGGAAACCTCCTTTTACCCCACTTAAATGTTCAAGTACAAGATGATTCAAAATGAAAATGTCTCCTTGGTATATATAGGAGACTAGGAGGTATAATTACAACTAATGGCCAAAAGACGACATAAATAAAATAAAATTACTAATATAATATGCCCCAATTAAGGGGTACTGAGCCAATATTAGGGATTAACATGAATGATAATCTAATCAGCACATTCTTAAGTTCACCATTCACTTTAACATTTGCTCGATCTAGTTGAATGATTTTTAGATCAGAAGTTTTTACTTCTGCATTAATTTTTTGGCATACAAATAGAGGCATCACTTTTGATGATGAAACAGAGTCAACCATACAATTATGCACATTCATATTAAAAATCTCAAAAGTCAATAAAAAAGGGGGCACATTTTTTCATGCAGAAACAACAGAATTCTACTGATTTTTTATTGTTGTCCCTTAAATAGTTTTATCTAGGTTTCCTCCAGTTTTTTCTGCTAAGTCCCTTTTGTCTTGATGTTCAGATGTCTTTTTAGTTGGGACATTTTTAGCTATGTTTAAGTCAATTTATGATGATTTTTTGCAGCTAACATCATTCTTTTTATTGTTTTAAGTGATGCTTTTAAGCATTTTCTACAAAATAAGAGGAAATTTCAACAGTTCAAAAACATAAATATTTTCCCTTAATTTTTTCAAATCTTCAATTAAATCATACTCTAAAAATGGGGCAGCTAGGTTTTGTCTAGTTTCAGTTTTCTTTGTTTGTTTTGGCAACCCATTTTTACTTGTTTCGGGTGCAGACTTGTTTTTTGTTTTTCTTCTAGTGTTGTAGGGGTGAACAGTTCCGAAATTTGCTTGAAAAATATTGTCCGACAGGTTCAAAAAAAGGGGAGGAGATGAGTCCTCCTCTTCTGGTACATCTTCCTCAACTGTGACATCAAAAGTTTTAGAAGGAATAGAAACATAATTGTCATGATCTTCTAATATCGTTTTCAAAGCATACTGTAAACTTTTGAAATTTAGACCTTCTGTGGTTGGGTTTGGTCGGTTTGGAGGGAAAGGTTTTCTAAAATGAGGTTTGAAACTTCCTTTACTTGTAGATGCCTCCTCAAATGATATTTTCATGTCAATGACTTGATTGGACAATTTCTGAAAATCTTTCTGCAATCTCTCCAAGTCTAATGTTTCTTGTTGATTTTTAGCTTAAGGAGGCCTAATGAGAATTTCTATTTTCTTCTTAGAAGATGAGGTTGTTTCAGCTTCACTACTAAGATTATCTTTTAAGCTCAATATATATTTCTCAATTTGACTTTCCTCCTCAAAGGATTGTAACAACATGTTCATTTTGAACCTTTTAACCCATATGGCTATGTTATTATGCAGGGACATTATATAATATGCAACAATTAAGCTTTCTGTAGGCATCGAATCTATAGGGAATTTGTTTTTTAGAGTTATAAATATTTGGTTAAATTCTTTCACCTTTTCTTTAGGGTTCATTTTTAAGCTAGAGAGTTCCATAATGAAGACTTATGGAGATTTATCATCTCCAAATTTTTCTAGAAAACAAGTTTCGAACTTGTCCCAAGAGACGATGGTATGAGGCTGTTGAGTGAAATACCAGGTTGAGGAAATTCCCTCAAAATTATAAGGAAAGAATCTGCACACTACATCTTCATGTTTAACACTCCAGAGTCTAATTGGCTAGAGTAAATTTCTTGATGTTATCCTCAGCTGATTGCTTCAATTTTGGATCAAGTTTGGGCCGCCGTTTCTTTGGATGTTTAGGTAGTGGGTGTTTGGGTCCAGACACAACCAAAACATCTTGATCAAGACAAGGTCTGGCATAATTATTTTGGTTTTCCATGGGAGATGGTGGAGTCTAAGGTTGAGATGGTTCAAATGAAGAAATTCCTTTGTCTGAGGATTCACCTCCTGAAGAAGGTGGAAAAGAACCAGGTGGAGATGACGAAATACCAGACTCTCTGGCACCAAGGATAAGGGCTTTAGCATGACTGGTAATATTATCAGTCCCTACCGTGTTTCTAGGCAGACCAGTTCTTTGAATTGTTTCTTGAATATTTGTAAAGTCAAGAGGTTGATTGAGTTTTCTACCAGGTTGTATAATACAGGATAAGGCAATTTTAATACTTAAAAGTGATTGGAGGAAAATTTATTGGACATCAATCCCTTGAGGGATTTTTTTCATTGGTTCGACAAGAATATTAGGGTTATCATTTGAGGTAGTAGTTGTTTCAAGTGTAATGTTTGTGTCAGAGTGACTACACGTTACAATAGGAGAACAATTTTTTGGAGGAGTCTCGCGACCTCCACGTTCCATCAATTAATTCCAAGCCCTCCTTCTAGTGCCATTTGTTGATGGGCGTAAATGACACTATCAACTGGAAGGTCAAATATGGACTGGGGTTGTCTAATTAACCCAATTCGTTTGGAATGAAATGAACTGACAGGTTTAATGGCTCAGTTAGCCAACTAAAGTCCTAAAAATTATAAAAGGAATAAACTAATCTCAGTCTATGATACTAAGAATATAAGATTACTAATTACAAGTGTTCAAATAGAAACATGATTATGTACAAATGATTATAAATAGTGTATATACAACTTGCAACGTTTACTTGAAATCTTGCGAAATGAATGTTCTAAAACGTGTTTCTAAAGGAGATAAAGAAAGAACATAAATCCTTTTGTTTTCTTTTTGAATATTCAAATATTTAAAACTAATAATACCAAGAAAGTGTAATTGAAACAACGATACATAAAAAAATCAAAGCTAATTCATGCAATCATCATTTCATTAATACATAATTTAACTAAATAACACGCATACTAACCTATAACTAATCAACTAAACCAAGTTTATCTTGTGTTCTTTGAGATCCTATTTGTCCTACATGTAAGGGAAACATGTGACATAACAATACTACTACTTCTAGAAAAAATTCAAAGAAGCATGCAATGTGTTGGAGAAATAATATAACAACAAAATAATAACTAATTAAAAATCCTATGGTATTATCATAATCAATATTTAAAAACGAGAGAAAACTCAATTATGAGTATTGATATTATCCATCATCTAACATTAGGAATAAATTCAATAATAATCAAATGATAAATCGATCACACATACAAAATGGAATAACAAATTATGGACAACATTTAAATACTTAACAATATGAAACACCATATGATGACAAGGCTAAAGCTGCATCAAACATAATAATATCTCATAAGACCGAGGCAATAGAAGAACATAATGGAATAAGCATCACACAGGTCTAAATATGATGGCTTATAGCTTTCCCATATCAGTTCCCCAAATCACATATTGATATTGTATCCCAACAAAAGTTGTCTTCACTACTAATAGTGATCACTATTTCAACTAGTTTTGGATTAACAACCTCTTATCATGCAAGATAGAGGGCAATACCAAAAAAATATATTGTTTTACAAAAATAGTACAACAGGGAACCATTCCTGTAGGAGTTGGTTTATCAAAATTTATTACATAATGACAAAGTTTTATCAAACAAAAAGAAACTACTAAACTATACGATGCATAATCCAAGATGGCTTCTCCTTGTGAATAACACCATAATTAATATTTTCCTGTAGATGACAAAACAAAATTGATATTAAGAGAATAATACAAACTAAAATTTAGAAATAGACTAGCTACAGAATCGTGAGATTTTGTAGTTAGTATTATATTAATAAAGAAAATCAAAATGAATCTTCCTATTTGAATTTTATAACAGAATAAAATGAAAGCAAATCAAAACCACTTTTACCATTCTAGAAATTAGACAGTGAAGGGTTGGATAGTTCTGAGTTAATTATGGCATTGAAGTTGGTTGCATTTTTTATAATCACACTTCTAGATCTTTTGGGCCTTTTACTTGCTCGATCTGCGCATGCCTTCAAATATTGATTTTCTCATTCAAACAATGAATTTCAAGATGCCAAAAGTTATAATTGTGCCTGTAATTATGGCATGTCCCTGTAGTAGCATTCTACCTAATCGAGACAATTGTCACAATGTACTGGTGTTGTCGCAGGCCAAGGTTGAGTGTACTCAGCAATGGGTGCTTTGGTATTTCCCATGGCTTGTTTCAAATCATGGACTATGCCAACAAAGCCCTCTTGACCTTTTAGAAATAGAGGTAGTCTAGAAACAAAGTCCTATTGTATAACTTGATCAACAGTTTCATTTTCGCGACATTGGTTATCCACATCTTCTCATTCAAGGAAATAATTGATCTCATCATTGGAACATTGATAATTGACCTCGATCACTGAGATCAAGATCAAATGATCCTTCTTTTGATTTCTCAGACTCCTGGATATTAATCAGCCTGATCTCTTGTTTATAAAACTCAAATCTGAGTTATCATGTTTCTTCTTCTTACAATTTTTCTTAACAGTTGGTTCTTCAATCAAACCCTGAGCCGTCTCAATAGCAGGAGCAGGAGAAACCCTCTCCTTCAACACATCCACTACCTTTTCTAATGATTTCTTGGGTACAAAATTATATCATATTTTTTTACCTAGAGGGTTTTACATAGCAACAGAAATTGGTTCAATGAGTTCACGGTCTCTATGTGAATTGAAACCTTGCATTTCAGTCACAGGGTTATTAGGATTGGGGTTTTCATTTGAATGAAAAGGTGGTTCCACTGTGCTCTCAGGTAGGGAAAAATTGTTTCGACATAGGAAGTTTTCCCAAGTGTCCCCAATCTGAGATAGGTACGATAGCAAAAAAATTCGTATAAAACCATGGTGGAAGAGGCTAGACAGAGGGTTTAAACTCTATTTCTTATAGTTCTTTGACATCCTATACAGGATCATCAACAAATAGAAGGGCATGTTTAGCTTAAACCCTAGGAGAAACATCAATAGTCGGATATGATACAAAAACACTAAACCATACCTACCCTCGCATGTTATAAAATGTTTCATAATCAGAAGGAGGCCATGACATCAAGGTTTCAAGAGGGTAATAATATTACCTTTAGGGAAACATGTTGAATTCCTAGATACCATGAACAGGCTCAAAGGAATGCCTTCTAGCTTGGCTTTTTGAACTATTTTTTGCCTTCTTGTGACAGTATTGTCACTCGGTCTATAGAGTCCTTTGTTACCTCCAATTGCAAATCCCCAAATTTGGCTCTAAATCCATCAAACATTTGAGTAGAATCCTATGCGACCTCCAAGTTATAACCCTCCAATTTTTAGATGAAAATGTCCCAAACGTGTGCTTGTAGATTGTTTATGGCATCGTCATGGGCGAGACGGGATTGAGATCCATTAGGTTCAACTTGAACCATAGGGGCCATGGTTACTGTCAAACAGACACAACAAATACCACAAGAGGAATGCTTCATCTTCCAATAGACAAATAAAAAGGAGAGGTCTGTGAAAACCAAAACAACCCGATACCTACAAACTTGGGAGGTTCTCATGTTTGATAATTTAAGTTTGGAGTAACAAAAAAAATAGAGGACATGTAGTCTCAGGAATCATTATGCATAACAAAAATTAAACTCCAACCATTATCAACTTCCTTTTTGAATAATGAATGCAAGCCTTAAATGTTTAGGACAATAGGATGATGTGTATTTGTGGGTACATCAGTCTTGTACTAGGTGACATGAAAGCGATATGACTAATAGGACAAAGATCACATATCAAATGTTAATCCAAGGTTTTGTGCGTTTAGGCATTTCAAAAATTAAAACCATACAATCAACCATAGATATGAACGAGTCATATTTCCCATAGTACATAAAAATGTGGCAATGTATTAATCAATAAGTTTATAAAACTTAAAAATTATAAACACATAGGTTCTCTTAAAGTGTAATATCTTTGGTAAAAAAATAGAAGAAAATACAGACTACAAAATGATTACCCAAGCCAAGTTTTGCTTCAATTTCATGCTTGCTATCATGAAATTTAAACAAAGAAAAAAAAAATGAAAAACTCAAATAATAAGCTATCCCAATAAATATCCTTGAAGAAAAAAGACCAAAACGTTTATAAATGTAAGGAGGAGGAAACTACATAAAGATTTTATCTCTTTTTGATGACTTTTAATTATGATAAAATTCGGCAAAATTGGTGGTTGCCAACACCTTCCTAGCACGACCAATCCTAATGCTCAAAAAAGGATAGGGGAGATGGAAGGAATAAATATGGAAAGTGGTAATTATGGAGAGAATAGACGATGACTATTCATAGACCCACCTAGTGGAAATCCATCCTAAAGTGAAATGAACTTACTAGGGAACCGTGTTACCCTTCCAGGTATAAATGAGAAAAATATTCTAATATACAAGAAAACATCATGAAACAAATGATAATATCATACAACATATTCAAATTCTTCAAAAATTAGAGTGATACATACCATGATACCCGGACTCATTACCTCATGGAGAAAGACTCACCGCTACTCTAGGACTAGGCTTGTGGGGATGTATATTGTTGTTGATGATTAATGGCCTATACTTATGGGACTTGAGAACATATATCCTTAGTTATCCCTAGGGTAGGGGATAACATGAATAATAATATCCATATACTGATCCCCCCCCCCAACACTGGCTTTTTGACTAGATATTTAAGGGAAGAATGGTCTGTGAAAATTTTAAAGTGTTTACCTAGTAAATAGTGCATGCATTTGTGAAGTACATATACTATGTCTAGGCATTCTCTCTCTGTGGTGTTGTAATTATTCTCTGATTATGAAAAATTTCTTCTTGCAAAGGCTATAGGATGGTCTAAATCCCTGTAGTATTCCAAATATAAAAGAGTATGCATAACATAAATAGTTTAGCATACAAATGGCAGAGAAACAATGATATAACCAGAACAATACCAGAATAATACTAGAATAACACCAGAAAGAGCACCTTGATTAATGATAAAAATGTTCACTTGCCTCTTTGAGGGGGAAAGCTCTAGCAGATCAGAGCTCTATTACAATAATATCAAAGACAAAACTTCTCATACCCTCTACTCCTATTGATACTAAATATGTCTATCCTAAAGAACAATCAAGAGGAAGATCCTTTTAGAAGCGAAATCTTCTATTAGGTCTTCTTACATTTGAATTATTCTTCCTTATTTCTAGGCCTTATTAATATTGGAATTTATTACATGTAAATATATAGTTCTACCTATGTGATGGGTTAGGGACATTAGGACCCTAACATTTCCTCCCCTTTAAAAAAAAGATTTCCCTTAAGGCTTGAGATGAGGTAATTGCTACAAAACGGTAGTTGGTTCCCAAGTGGCATCTGATGGAGTTGTATCTTTCCATTGGAGTAACACTTCCTTGATGGTGTGTTGATGTAGATGATTCTCACACTAGTCCAAAACTAATGGTGGTTGTAACTAGATGGATCCTTCTTCATCCAACTCGGGAAGGTTGGTTTTATTTTGGCACTTAGTTCCAATCACCTTCTTTAAACATGAGACATGAAAAACATGATGGAGCTAGAATGACTAGGAAAAGATAATTGATAGTCCACTTGTATGACACATTTGATAATGGTATAAGGACCATAAAATTTTTGAGTCAGTTTCTGAAAATGGTCAGACTTGATGGAATTTTTCTTATAAGGTTGCAGTCAAAGAAACACCTGATATCCTTCTACAAATTGATGTTCAGAGAGAAATTCATCTTCCTATTGCTTCATGTGATTCTGGGCCATGACCAAATTATTTTTGAGAGTATGGAGAATAACCTCTCAAACTGTAAGCATTTGGTCAACCACCTGGAACTTCGAGAAACCTAACAGGTATGAGAGAACTGAAGGTGGATTTTTTCCATATACTCCTTCAAAAGCAGTCATGCAGGTAGTTATATGGTAAGAAGTTTTGTATCACCATTCAACTATTGGTAACCATTGAGCCCATTGAGTTTTCCTTTCTAATGAAAAAAACCTCGAATATGTTTCCAAACACTTTTTGACAACTTCAGTTTGACCATCAGTCTGGGGATGATAAATTGTGTTGCGATGCAATTGGGTGCCTTGTAGCTTGAACATTTCTTGCCAAAAATTGTTTTTGAAAGTGGGGTCTTGATCAGAAACAATAGAATGAGGCATGCCATGAATCTTGAAGACCTGATCCATGAAAAATTGAGGTACAGTGGAGGTTGTAAATGGGTGTTGAAGAGCATAGAAATGACCATACTTGGAAAGACGATCAACTACAACCATGATGACTTATTTATTTCTCAATTTAGGTAATCCCACAATGAAATCCATAGAGATATCCCTTCAAATAGTAGGTGGAATCACAAGTGGTTGTAGTGTGTCAGGAGATTTGACTATTTATCCATTGTTGTGTTGACAAACATCACATTCTTCCATAAAATTGTGAACATCATGTTTCATACAATCCCAGAAAAAAGAATGTTTGACCAGGTCATAGATTTTGGTAAAATTTGAGTGCCCAACTGTGGGTGTAGCATGAAGATCAAAAAGTACCATGGATTTAAGTTGTGACTATTTACTTAAATACAAACAACCTTTGTAGTGAATCTCATCATTTTTCCAAGAGTACCCTGGGGAAATTGGAGAATTGGTCTGCAATTATTGGATCATATGAAAAATTTTGGGATCGTGTAGCCATTCTTGGTGAACATCTTGGATCCAATATGGTACAATGAAGGAGAGGGAAAAAAGGGACCCTTCATCTTCATATTTTCTTGAAAGTGCATCAACAACCACATTGTCTTTTCATTTCTTTTAAATGATCTCATAATCATATCCAAAGAGATTAGTCACCCATTTTTGTTGCTCCGGGGAGGAATGGTGTTGTTCTAGAAAATAATTGAGGCTATGATATATGTATAAATTTGGAAGAACTACCCCAATAGATAAGGCTTCCAAAGATCCACTACATGTAAAATAGCCAACATTTCCTTTTCATAGATTGATTTTCCCAAATGTCACTCTCATAGTTGTTTTTGGGTAAAATCCAAAGGCTGACCATCTTGCATAAGGAATACTCCAATTCCTCTCTTGGAAGCATCATATTCCAAGACAAATTTATGTGTGAAATCAGGAAGGGAAATGAATAGAGTGGTGCACATGGAAGCATTCAAGGTTTGAAAGGCATGATCAGTTGTGGGAGTCCAAGTGAAAGAATTATTTTTAAGGAGAGCAGCGAGAGGTGTCGCAATATTTCCATAATTATTAACAAACTTGTGATAATATCTTGTTAAACCTAGAAATCCACAAAATAGTTTGAGATTCTTTGGGCAAGGCTAATCCTTCATAGCTTCAATCCTTTTAGGATCCACCCTGACATGCCAACAATATGACCCAAGTACTTGACTTCCAAATCTCCAAAATCACATTTAAATTGTTTAAGGAAAATTTGGTGGTGAGAGAGTAGATGTAAAACTCGATCCACATGAGCAAGATGGGTTGTTCGGGTTTTACTATATATGAGGATATCATAAAAGAAAATTATGACAAAATGACAAAGAAAAGGATGGAATACATGATTCATGAGGCTTTGGAAAGTGGATGGATAATTACACAAGACAAATGGTATGAACCAAAACTCATAGTGTCCCTCATGAGTTTGAAATGTAGTCTTAGGAATGTGAGACTTGTTCATATGTATCTGGTGGTATATAGAATGAAGATCAAGTTTAGTAAAGAACTAGGAACCACTCAATTCATCTAAGAGGTCATCAATGATAGGAATGGAAAATTTTCCTTTAATAGTGAGTTTTTTAAGGATGTAGAATTCAGTACACATGCCACAATAACCTTATTTCTTAAGGACCATGACCACGGGAGAAAAGTAGGGGCTCGTACTAGGACGAATAACACCTGCAGTGAGCAATTCTTGAACAAATTGCTCAATTTCATTTTTTTGGGAAAAGTGATGACAATAGGGATGGATATTGGGAGGAATTTTGTCAGGGACAAGGGGAATGGAACGATCATGAACACCACAAGAAGGAGGAAGTCCCTGGGGGTGGAAAAACAATTGTTGTTTGGAAAGGATGGATTGTAGGTATTGCAACACAGAGGATGTCTCAATGTCTTGAATGGCATGGACTTGTGAAATAATGCCAAAATGACCTTCTTTTAGGATCTTTTCCATGCGATGAGAATTTATGATCTCTGAGGAACCAACAATGATGCCTTGAAACTAATATTGTTGGACCTCGTAGTGGAATTTCATGGTTAATTCCTTAAAATCCATTAGAATGGGACCCAAATTACTTAGCCATTCTTCACCCAACACAATGTCAAAATATCCCATGTTGATAGAAAACATATGAGATTTCATGTGGTACTAACCAATTTGGAGATGAACATTTTCACAATCCTCCCCACCCACATTTCATGGACTCGCCATTGGCAATCATGATTTGAAAATTATTGATGGCACAAATATAGAAATTAGTTTCTTGGGAAATGCGATGATGAATAAAATTATGGGCGCTTCCACTATCAACAATAATGATGACCTTTCAATGCTTAATGTAACTAATTAGCTTGAGGGTTTGGGGAGAATAGAACCCAGTGAGAGAATTCAGGGAAATGACTGGTTTGACTTTGGGAGGTTTAGAGGGTGGGGTAATGTCAATGGGTTTAGGTGACTTGGCAACAAGGGTGGCCTCAACATCATCTTCCGAAACATTGTCCAATATGGCCATAAAAATATTTTGTTCCTTACACTTGTTCCCAGGAAAATATTTGTCATCACAATTATAACAAAGGCCTTTGAGTTGGCGTTCAACCATTTCTTCCCTAGTCAATTTTTGGATCTTTAGTGAAGTTGAACCAGGAGTGGGAGTGACTGGTTTAGTCCGAGGAATAAAGGAGGGTTTTTGGGTTTGAGAAGAGACAATTTTTTGTTCTTCCTTGGATCTTTTAGTAGCTTCAAACCAACTCTGAGGTCAAGCCATGAGGACATGGTCATGAATCTCATCCTTAAGGCCATTGCTAAGAATTTCTCAGAAAAAATCGTTAGAGATGCCCTCTGTACGAAAAGATAATCGGTAAAAGGAGGCTATAAAGTATTCAACCATGCAAGATTGTTTCAACTTTTTCAAATGGACTAAATGGTTGGTGTCAGTGTTAAACAATTCATAAAGATTTGGCACAAATTTTTTCAAATCCACATACCCTTGGTGGGCAATTCTTCTTCATTTCCACCTTTTCCAATGTTCTTGATATAGACGGAGAACACCATACCATAGTTTGGACAACTCATCGGTAATGCCATACAAAGAGAAATAACGTTCCATTTGAGTTACCTAGCCAGTGGGATCCAAGCCCTCAAATTTGGTCACATCCACATGCAGAAGGTGTAGGTCAAGTTGAAAGTGATGGGGATGAAAAGTATGGAAATTAGAGGTAGTTTCACCTTTGTATTGAAAAGGTGGGTCAGAGGAGGGAATATCTGTAGGGATATGCAGCTTGGTGCAGATCATCGTAGTAAAGAATGCAAGATGGGTATTGAAGGATTCAAGATGGATAGCGAGATATTGTTTGATGGTTTCCATTTTGGCTTCGATGGAGGAATGCATATTTTTATTGGTGGTGGAAAAATTGGCACTAATATTCCTCACTCCTTGCTCGGTCTCTGTGAAATTAGAATACAAGGAATTGAAGCGAGCTTCCAAGTTTTAGCTACGAGTGTGGGCCACGATGCAGAGGGAAAACGAAAAGGGATGGGTGGGACCACATATAAAATGGGTTATGGGTGAGGGGTATCACAATGATCAAGGAGACAAGAGGAATCCAATGGGGTAAGGCCTAAATAAGGGTGTTGGAAGGGGGTCAGGTTCATGGGAAAAACATTTTTTGAAAAATTATAGGTATGACTACGATAAGGGCGAAGAGACAAATCCAACAAGATAGGTCTCAAATAATGGTGCCAACAAGATCCATATTTTTTTTTACTCATGTGAATTTATACTCTGGTTTGAAGAATAATGCAGTGTTGAAAATCCTAAATTCTTAATAGGAAGAAATGTGTAGTAATTTTGCAACCTGAATGCAGGAGGCACAGTTGCGCGGAAATAGATCTTCTTTGTTTTTTTGTTTTGTTTCTGTCCCAAGGGTTAGGGTATTAAAGGGCTCTACAAAAAAGGGTTTTCCCTATTCTATAGCTCTCTAATATACATGCATGGTCCAAAAGTAGTATGCAGCCCAATATCTCAGGGCACCAACTAAGGAGGTTATATCGTGCCCTTAATCGTACTACCTCAATACTCAGGTACTAGAGAGTATATTCCCGAGTGTGTTTCTCAGTGGAACTATAATATTCAGGTGGTTAATCGGTTTATCTATAGAGGGATTCAGGAGATCTAAGTCGATTCATATACAGGTGTTGTCTAATGAGCTACCACTCGAAGGGGTACCAACAGGGGTTACAAGGGTGGCCAACAAATGTGCTCTTGAGTACCACTTGTATTTCCTACATGTATGACTCCCTGACTGCAAGTTTATGCATGTAATGATAGATATTTGTAGCTTTAAGATGTTGGAATATGTCTCTACCCTGAAGAAAATTAACCCACAATTTGTTGCCAAGGAAAGTGCTATGATACCACTTGTAGTATTCCAGATATAAAAGAGTATGCAGAACACAAATATTTTAGCATAGAAATGGTAGAGAAAAAATCATATAACCAGAACAATACCAGAATAATACCAAAATAACACCAGAAAGAGAACCTTGATTAATGATATCCATGTTCACTTTCCTCTTCCAGGGGGAAACCTCCAGTAGAGAAGATATCTATCACAATAATATCCAATATTTTTTTTTATCATACCCTATACTCCTATTTATACTAAATATGTCTATCCAAAAGAACAATCAAGAGGAAGATCCTTCTAGAAGAGGAAGCTTCTATTAGGTCTTCTTACATTTAAATTATTCTTCCTTATTGCTAGGCCTTATCAATATTGGCCTTTATTACATGGAAATATATTATTCTTCCTACGTGAGGGGTTGGGGATGTTAGGTCCCTAGTAGTCCACTGCTCCTCATTGCACCGGAATTGCTCCAAGTGTTATGGTTGATGCATCTATGTGCACACGAAATGTCTTTTCCCAATCTAGAAATACTAAGTGTTGTTACCATATTTTCCTTTAGAGTATCCAAACCCTCCTCTCATTCCTCATTCCACTAAAATATGGTGTCCTTCTTTACAATTTTTCCATTGGTGTAGTAATTTGTGCATACCCCTTTATAAATTTCCTGTAATAGCCTATATGTCCTAGTTTTTCTCTTAACTGGCACACTGACTTTGGTGATGGTAAATTCACAATGACTTCAATATTAGGAGGGTCCACTAATAAACCTTGTTTACACACTGCATGTCCCAAAAATATTCCAAAAGGTGTACCAAAAATGCATTTCTTGATATTTAATGATATATGAGATTGTCTGCATATTTCCAACATTAGTCTTAAAACTTCTACATGGTCTTTTAATAGACTATATATAGTCCAGACATCCAGATATACCTGTAGAAATTGATGTATGAATTCCTTAAAAGAAACTATGACTACTTTGGAAAAAATGGTTGGTGCATTCTTCAGCCCAAATGGCATGATTGTATATTGGTAAGATCCCCATTCTGTAGAAAAATTATTCTTATATCTTTCCTCTGGAGCTATTTTTATTTGATGGTAACCTGAGAATCGATCTTTGAATGAATATGATTCCTAGCCTCCCACATTCTCTAAGACCTCATTTGTAAAATGGGTAGGGAAAGGGTCATGTAATAAATCATCATCAAGTTTCCTCATATCTACACAAATCCTTATCTGCCATTTCTTCTTTTCTTGGACTACCATAGGACTAATCCATTCATATTCCTCAACTAGATCTATAATACCAACTTCCAACATTTGATCAATTTCTTCTTTTATTTTATGCTTATACATTGGATTCAATGTGTAAGGTCTTTTCCTGACAGGTCTAGCCTCAGGTTTGAGGGGTATTTTCATCTCACCTAGCTCCCTTTCTATTCCTTTCATCTCTCTAAAGGTTGTTGGGAATAGTTCATTGTATTCACACAGTAACTATTTTATTCTTTCTATTTTGAGCCCATCCCAATAGTCTCCAATACTCACCATTTTAGGATTGTCATTTGTCCCAATGTTGAATTTATTAACTTTGATTGGTGCAGAAAATACTTCTGACACCAGAGATGGACCTTTGACCTCTCTTTATCCTTCAATATATGTGATCTAAATGTTGTGTGGATCATCTTCATCTTGTGCTTCTTCTTCCACATGATAGCATGAGAGTAACTCTTTGACTGTCTGTCTATTCTGTTATTGATATTATGTCATGATTTCAACCTATGGTTCATCAATAAATATCACTCTTTGTATAATCTTCAGCATTGAATCAATGTTGGGGTTCTCATGTTCAAATGAGAATGTTACTAAAAAATTGTGTTGTATTCCTGTCCATTTTGTAGTTCCTCTACACATCTCATAATCTATATACCAATTCCTTGGGATTCCTTCCAATGAATGGATAAAGTGATGAGGCCATTCCTCTAGTGGTGTTATCATCCATTGTGTCTTGCACTTTTCCAAGTGTTCCATTGGTGTTCCTTGTTCATCATGCCTCTACATTTTATTGCTTCGTTGTTCTTTCTTAAATATAATGTGTAGTAGTCATTTACATTGATACCAGTCCTAAATTTCATTTTTGTGCGCACCCCATTATATTGCAGGTGTTTCCTTGAGTGCAATATCTAGGGCTAAGAGCCTCTGATTTTATAACACTTCATCTTCATATTTTTTCAATAATTCCTCTAAGTCATTTATCCCATGAAAGTTGGGAGGTTCTCTTATCTCTGTACCAACCCATCTTACTGAGTGATCTATTCTTGCACACCTCCTTGTGGAAACTTCAAGTAACCTTTGTTGCCAATTATACAAACCTTTGTATGAGTTGGAAGAACATGGTGTAATGCTTCTCCATATAAGTACCCCATCTATAGTTGGGTTAACATAATCCTCTTGTAGAATGGTGGTTCTATATAGCTGATTTATTTATTCCAGATCCAAACAAGCGTCTTCTACAAACCTTTCTCCTTCTGAGGGATCCAGTGGTGCAATGACTCTATATTCACCTGATTCAAAATTCATTTTTCTTGTCTTCAGGTTAATTATATCCTAGTTATCAAATTCCCAATCCAGTCCAAGTAATGTTGGGTAAGGTGTTGTGCCATCCACTATCTCTATCACTTCAAAATTTTCCATAGTGCACACTCCATCTAAATCTACTATCACACCTTTAAGTCTTCCAATGGGTAACACTATGTGCTGATTTTCTAGTTTCAATTAAACAGGTGAATAGCCTAGGGTAGGTTTCCCCATACACTACCATGTCTGATTAGGTAATACATTTACTTCAGAGCCTAAATATAGTATAACATCACCCATATTGAAATCCCTAATGTTGGCATTCAGTCTAAATTAGCTTCTTGTCCTTCTTATGGTATGGCGATGATTGACTTTTTCCTTCTCTAATTTCCTTTTTACCTCTGTGTTACATCTTTCTATCATATTTTGTAATATATTAAAATATGATGGGTCATTCAATAACTTAACATAGGCTTGCAAAAAATTATTTATGGTACTTACTTGCTCTAGAGGTTTTTCTTTATTGGTATGGTCCATTGAGAATAACATTCCATATATTGGTGGGTTTTCAGGTTGTTGCATGACTAATGTAGATGAAACATTCTTCTTGAGACATTCCTTTATGGCTTCCTTAAATGTTTCATTTTATTTCTGCATGTCAAACTACTTTGCTAGCTTAGTTTTCTCCTTAACCCATTGGTGTTGATCTGGATTGTGTGATACTACATTAGTTCCTATCTTGGATCCTCCTCGAGTGACTATATTGATGTTCCTCCCATCATCCCTGGCTTATGCAAAAATCCATTGGAAATTCTGGCTATTATGGCTTCTTTTTTCCTGGACCTTCCCCAAGAGTGTTAGACAACCTTCTATGTCATAATTTATTGTGTGATCGTACATACATATCGCTGGTGGGAGTGGAAAATACCTTGCATAATGTCCTAGTTGTTCGTATTTGTGGCACACTACTGGTCATTTGCCTCATCCTCCACCTCTATATCCACCTCGATCTTTGTGTGGTGCATTGTACTAAGGTACCTAGTTATACTACATGGGATTATAGTGTGGTTATGCATTATTATAATGTGGTTTCACATTTTTTTTATTGATGTTGAAAATTATTGTATGGTGGTGGCATCTGGTTGAACTAAGGTGCAACTTGTCCTGTCATCATTTCCTCCTGGACCCTATAAATATCTAAAGTTATTTCTCTCATAAGCTCCATCCTTTTATAATCCTTATCATCATGACCCACCGATTTCAAAAAATTTCAATATGAAATTTTTGGTACTATATTATATTTTTGCATCATTGGAAAATTATATGGATCATGTCCATGTGTCTTAAAAATATTGCACCAAGGTCCTCCTATTGGAAATGGGTTTGGCACCCCTATCACCATATACTGTGTGAAAGTTGGAAATTCATTCTTATGGTGTCCTTTTGTCCTGCATAGGGTACACCAAACAACTTTTATTTTCCCTTTACCCTTATTCTAGTTAAGTTGAAATGTTATATTCTTCAAATCCTCCTTCAGATCCTCTATTGTTGGATTTGTCTATTGATATTGGTTCTCTTCTAGTTGTAAGGTTTCCTACAAATCCTCTGCTTGAGTTTGGAACTTATGTTGTCTTAATGGATATTTCAAATGTGGTAACAATGAATTTACAAATAAATGCCTATGTTGCATGTCATTAATTGCATATTTCAACTTACCATTTAGTCGTTTGAACCACTGATCAATCTCCCAAACAGACTCACCTGGTCTCTTCCTGATTTCAATCATTTCATTCATTTACTAGTCTTCTTAGTTGGGCTTCTAAAATTCATTTACCAGTAGATTTGTCACGTCTGCAATAGTATTTGGTATTCCATGTGGATTGTTTACATATGGGATCATATACCAGTCCAGTGCGTGGTCTCTTAGTGTGATTTCTAACTGCGTGAGATTTGTATCCTCATATGTGATTTGATTTGCTTCCTATATATTCTCACGGATGAATAATTTATTTTCAGGGTCCTCTCATGCCTCTCCCTAAAATTATGGTAATTTGATCATGGGATCATGTCCTACCATTTTGAATTTTGTTGAACTAATACCTTTGCACTGTGTAGATAATTGGTTGTTAATTCCTGAAATAACTCCTATAGTTGATGCTCATTGATTTATTGTATGTATTTTTGTATTTATTCCAATAAAATATAGTTTTCTAAATGTTGGTGTTCATTCTGGTGTGTTAGTCGCCCATGGGTTTGTAGGTTCCACATTGACAGTGATCTGGATTGGAGTTATGACTTATGTTCTTGACCTTGGACCTCCTATTTACATTTCATATGTTGCATGCAGGATTTAATCAATCATATCCATATCCCAGAGATCATATACCTCTTCTTCATTGCTTTTCAATCCATCTCTATCAGCTATGGCTCTCTTCTTATTATTCATTTTATATTGGTAGGGCACTCCACTATGCATCTTTCCAAATTTTTCCATTATATTCTTTATATGGTCTTATTCCAACATGGTTGGGTCCATGGCCTCCTTCTTGTTTACTTTATCCATATCCTTTTCCATATCTCAACCTCATGTTAGTGCTTCCCCCCCTCCCCCCATGCACATAGGGAAGTTTAGATGTTTGATTCCATAGTAATCAAACCATTGTCATACAATAAAATATTGATTGAAGTATACAATGATTCTATATACCTACCTCTGGGTCCCTTTAGAAAATATTTCTCTATTGCAGTGTAGGACTTCGCAGTATCTACTGCAAATTTGGTGATAAACCCTGCAACAATACTGTCTAACCAGAAATCTATTGTGCACATAAATTTGTTATTAACTTGTTGTAACTATGTGATTTCCACAGGATTCAACTCAAACTATCTGATTCAATTTTTAGGGTCTTTTTCATTTAATATCAACACCCACTCTTGCAACAAATGTGGTAAATCATAGAAAAATACCTCATGAAATTCATTAAACACGTACTTTTTGACATATTTGTGCGGTGTTAACTTAGGGTTTCTATTGTCCTTTTGCACCAACTCAAGTTCATTTGTTTTCTCTTCCTTCATTGAATTCCATGGACTCAACATTCCCTTATATACTTTCATTATTTGTGTGTTTTTTCCATGGATTTCATCTACAATCCTATGCAGTTCCAGCCAACAACAAAACCATTTGTTGGTTTATTCTTTCACTTTTTCTTTGGATAACCCAGGTTTGAATATTAGTAAGTTTCCACCTAAACCCCCTAAAACTATCGGCCCTCCTAGTAAACTAGAAGGAAATGTTGTGCACAAGATGCACAACGTAGTCTCACCCGAGATAAATTTTATGGGTGGCTGAAATGCTCAAGCACTTGCAGTCTAGGAATGAGTGGTCATATGGGACTGTGTTCTTTCTTTCTTATTCATTATCCTTGTTAGTTATTCAAGTACTCCTATGTTTTTTTCATCTTTAAACTTATGCATGCATGCTGATGATTCTAGTTTAACCATTCATTCACAAGATAATAATCAATGGAAAGTAACCATTCATTAACAATCACACATAACACACAATTTTACCATGGTTCACCCCCTCCTAGGACTACATCCACAAAGATCTGTCTCTATTCTCTTTTATTTATTATGCTGCAAAATCTCACATTGTGTGCATTACATCTTCAGTATTACAATAAATCGGAGGGCAGGAACCCTCTATGAGGTGGACTAGATCAAAAAAATCTCCTTAGCCTGTGACCTAACCCTCAAACACTACCTGACTCGATTCTTCTACAAGACTTATTATACTTGACAACATAGACCATTCTTTACCACCACAACCACAACAAAAACCTCCTCTCTAGACCTCCTAACTCTTTATTTATACTACTCTATGGCTTATAGTCATTACAATATTTGTCAAAAACCCTAACCCTATCATGGTTAGGCTTTCCTACCTGTGCGCCACATTTCTTTTCCTCTTGCATGCTTCTTTCTTTTCACCTATTGCGTGCACTCCAAAGTTAGGTCATTTTTTTCTAGGTTTATGTCTTTCCCCAAAACAGATCCTTCTCCCCCAAAATAGGCTTGCAACCAAACTATAATTCCTTCTCAAAATAGGCCTACACCCAACAGTCTCTTTCATTCAAAGATGTGTGTGAAGGGTAATCCAGTTGACTTCATCATTGATAATGGTAGCCAGAAGAACCTCATCACAGTGGAGGTCATCAAGCGGTTGTCCCTGCTGAAAACACCACACCTGTAGCCATACACCATCAGATGGCTCTACCAAGGAAGTGATCTTTGCATTAGGAAACAATGTCATATGTCCTATGACATCAAGACCTTCAAAGATGAGGTATTGGGTGATTTCACTCCCCTTGAATTTTTTGAAGTTCTTTGGGCCAAAATTATTTATGGAAATTCCATGTTGTATATGATTATATTCCTTGTATTATTATTCTTACTTTGAATAGGAAATTGTACATGATACCTGAGGTAGTCCCACCTACTTCCATTTCCTTGATATTTTCCAAGAAATGCGGGAAGGTCATCTCTCAGAACAGGAAGTTTGTATTCTTTGTGATTCACTCTCAAAGTGAGAAAAAGGTTGCAACCACATCCATGGCCTTTGCGACTGATCTCTCCATGCAACAGAAGTAAGTGGACAAGGTTATAGAAGAATACAAATACATCTTCTCCTCACCCACTTGGATACCTCTACACTATCAGGTCAAGCATCCAATCGATATGACCCCTGGTGCACTACTACCCAATGGGCCCGTTTATCATTGCTCTATGTTAAAAAACAAGGAGATCAAGCATGAGATCCAAGAAATTATCCAATAGGGGAACATCCGACCCAACTCATCACCATGTGAAAGTCCAATTGTGATTGTGCAGAAGAAACATGGGACCTGGTGACTCTGCACCGATTATTGGGCCCTAAATACAATCACAGTTAGGCACCGATACCCAATTTTCCAAATAGACAATCTCCTTGACCAACTAAAGGGGAAAAATACTTCAGTAAGATTTATCTAAAGTCTAGATACCATCAGGTCCCAATAGAGAAGACAAATGTATGGAAAATTTCCTTCAACTCCAAAGGTCTTTTCGAATGGTTGGTCATGCCCTTTTGTTTGATGAATTCCTGAATAACATTCATCAAGATGATGGATGATATCTTGTGTCTTTTCACCAATTATTTGATGGCGGTGTATATAGATTTCATCCTCATCTATATCAAGACTTGGGAGGAACACTTGCAGCATATTCAATAGGTTATGGACACTCTACGACAGCACAAGCTATACACAAAATTGGAAAAATTCTCCCTTGACATGGATAGAGTCTAATACCTAGGCTACATTGTTGATGAGCATGGGGTGCATGTTGATCCCACCAAGATCCATTTCATTCATTAATATTCAACCCCAACGACACTCACTGATCATCAGATATTTTTAGGCCTCGCCAATTTCCATCGCAGGTTCATGTTGGGATTCTACCATATTGCATGGGTCCTTATCCAAGTAACCAGGGGTGGTGGTAAGGAAATGTTTATGTGGGGCATGTCACAACAACAAGAATTCGATGATTTGAAGTATTACTTGTGCTTAGCTCCAATTCTCTCATTACTCGACCTACAATGACCCTTTGAGATCGAGACAGATTCTTCAGAATATTCTATGGGCACATTTCTCATTCAACATGGACACCCCATGACCTATTGTAGTGAGACGTTAACATATGTTTTCCAAAAGTAGCCTACTTAAAACAAAAAAAATGTACTCCATTGTGCAAGCCTATTTCTAATGGAGGCATCACATTCTCTCGAAGGAGACAATAACCCACACCGATCATAATTCATTTCATTTCATGCAGACACAAATAAAATTGCAGAATGACTGCCATCATAAGTGGTCCACATACTTGCAACAGTTCCATATCAACATCAAGTATAAGATAGGAACCACTAATCATGTCACTAATTTCACCAGTCTCCCTCCACTTGTAGCACTCACCACAGTGCTAAACTCCTGCAGCCACGAGACCTCCGGGTGGCCCCAACTCTATGAGAGAGATCTTGATTTCTCTGCCACCTACCAAATGTTGGGAACAAACTTAGATGTCACTCATTTCCATATTCGGGATGGGATGTTGTTCCATATGGGTCATCTCTACATTCCATCAAGCAAGCAATAAAATATTATTTGTGAATCCCACTATAATCAAGTGGCAGGACACTTTGGTATCGAAAAGACAATGGTAGTGTTGCAAGAACATTTCTATTGGTTGAAACTTTGACAGGATGTCAACAATTATATTAGGTCCTCCAGTACCTACATTATTTCCAAACAAAACATTAAGAAACAAAGAATGTACACCTCTCTATCTACTCTTTAAAGGTGTTGGGAATCCATCTCGATTGATTACATGTCGGACCTTCCATACACCAAGTGGGGAAATAGTTGTTTTTTTGTGGTGATTATTCATTTTTCGAAAATGTCGATTCTAGCCACCTGTGAGAAGAGAATCAAAGAAGAGTCCACTTCCAAACTCTTCATTGAATGGGTATGGGTACATTTTTGGATACCATAAGCCATCTTCTTAGATCAGGACATTTGGTTCCTCAACACATTCTAGTTGAGCCTCTAGTCACTGCTGGACACCAAGCTCACAAAATCCACTGCCTTCCACCCCCAGACGAATGGTCAAACTGAGGTTGTCAACTTTATGATCATGCACATCATGTGCATGTACAATTACAAGCATCCCCACACATGGGATGAGAGTATCCTCTATGTTCAACACAAATACAATAGATCACTACATAGCTCAATCGACCACATCCCTTTTTAGGTGGGGTTGGGATTTCAACCAGTGGGTCCCATGGATGTTGCACTACCCCTTGCGGCCACCCAGGAAGAATCATCCCTTACTCAAACTAAATTCCAAAAAGATAACACATTCATTGAGTGGATCTAGCACATCCTCCAATAGGTTCAGGATATTTAATAGAAGTTCAATGCCACGTACAAGCAGTGCCATGATCAACATCGAGTGCCACACAAGTTTTAGGTGGGAGATAAATTGTGGTTGCAGTTATAGAAGGAATTCTTTATGAGGCCCCATAAGAAGATTCATTCACTCCTCTATCAACCTTACACCATCACCAAGGTTGCAAGTGATAATTATTTTTATCTCAACACCCCCCCTTCCTTGGCTTGCATCCATTATTTAATGTGGACCTCCTTCAACCATATTTTCCACCATTATTGGACACCTCAAAGATAATAGAACAATTGACACCAACATATCTCAACCTTGACTGCATGGAACATGCATCCACTGATCATATCATGGAAACACATGTCAATGGAACTTTCCAGCATAGGATCCAACTTTATCGGGTTGCAAAGCAAGGCAACTCCATCACCAAGGAAAGTGGTTCACCAGGGGCCAAATTCAATAGAAATTTCCTCATCTGATGGGGGAACTCAAGGCAATGGAGACCGTTTCTTCCTAAGGGGGTAGTATTGATCAATGTGGATATCAGTGACCACCCACCTATTCCAACTAGCTCATCTTGGTAGTTTTTCAGTTTGGGATTTTTTTCCTAGTCTTCGGGTCCTGAACTTTTGGGGCCGTTTTGAGTCCCTAAGAAACATTTTTAGGGCTCTCCATAGAAAAAATTTAGAATAGGTAAGAATTTAATGGAATAATGTGTAATCCTTGGACACACCTTTCCAACAGGTTATCGTTTGTCTAAAAATAAAATCATATACAAAAGATACGACCCTAGGAAGTTGATGTACCAACTTACCCCAACATGGCCCACATGAATTTTGGCGCTTCATCTCCTATGGTTCTGTTTTTGGATGTATAATGTTTTTGAATTCATGTTTATTGTAAAAAAAAATGCATAGCCACATTGTACTCATATTATTGTGAATGAGCATAGTCGTCACATCTCTTCTTAGAGATAAGATTCCACCATTCTATCAAGCTTGTTTCAGTTTGCATTTTATAGTTTCAACATATTTCTTATTTAATAGAAGTCAAGTTTTATTTTATCTTTCTTATTATTCACTGTGTCTTTGTGTTAATATTATAAATATATGTTTCATTTTTTTTCCTCTCATAAATCTGGATCATTTCCTTTCTGAATGGTCATATACTGGAGGCATATCATAGATAGGTGTTATGTCATTTACTCATGGTATAGTCGAAGTTGATGTTATCCATTCTATATCAGATATTTTTGTTCTTGCTTGTGCGTATGTGTCTTTCTCATTTATAGGGTCAGCCAATGGAGGAGGATCTACTACTTTCCTTACCCATTTCTTGATCCACTTTCCTTTCTCTATCTCATTAGCTCCTATTCTTGCTCCTTCATGCATAATTTTTTATACCTTAGGTCATTCGTTGCACTCCTCTGTACTTATCATCTATAAATTCAATTTACTCTTTTATTTCCACTTCACGATAAGATATGGATAGTATTATGTCACATGGTCTAGTTGTATACAATAAGTGCATGTCATGCAAGGATTTCAATAGTTTCATGCCAAGCGCCCAGGATGATTACAGTTATAACATATGATTGAACCTCTTCCTCTGCCAAATCCTCCTCTTGTGTGACCTCTGAATCCTCATATTCCTCCTTGATTGTAACCTCTCAGATTAGTATATTGTCGTACCCCTCCTTATGCTCCTTACTACCCTTGGACACTATATGCATATGTTGTGAACTCTATCATAAGATCAAATGTATGAAATTCCTTTTCATCATGTCCGAAAGACTTACAAAAGTTACAAAATAGGTTAAATATAGCAGTACTCTAGTACTTTTTCATCAACGGGAAAGCAATAGGATGATGACCCATCATTTTACATATCTCCTAATGGATTTAGAACTTTTGTAGCCTAATATTCCTTAAAATATGGACACTCATTATTATGATGAGATTTTTTCTGCATGTAGTACGCCATATTTTTACGCGCTTTCCCTTCCCTTTATCCAACTCTTACAACTGAATGGTCAATGTTGCTAACTATGACTGGACATGAACCATACCTGTGCCATTCTCTCCTATAGGGGATGCTTCTAGTCTCATATTAGTCTATAGGGATTTTGACTATGACATCATCTTCTACTATATCAAAGGGTAGTGTATAGGTGGAAACAATATTCCAATGAACCACTCCCTATGTTGCTCATCTGGAATATGAAAGGTCAACCGGTCCTTTAAGATATTGAATCTCTAGTCAAAATCCCAAACTAACTCATTTGACAACTACTTTATTTCTTTCAGTTATGTAATACACTTTGAATTCAACTTTGGCTTATGGAACTCTTTCAACAAAGATTTCCTAATGGCTATTAATGTTCTAGTTTGTCCCCCATGTGTAGTAGACTGATACTTCATATACCATAGAAATGTGCAGTCTATGAAATTCGTTTTCAACTACTAAATATTCACATCATCATCCTAGAAATTATTTACTATCCATATGTCCTCAAAAACAAACAAATCTTTTCTGGATTCGTTTTCCCCACTCCATTGAAAAAATGCATTATTAGGGTTCTAACCCTACCATTGCATTTTGGGCAGTATTCTTCCCTTATTACAATAATTGATTATGACTTCGCGTACTAATTCCACTACTTTGACAACATTTACTATTATATTTACTTCCCTCACTAACTATAATTAAAAAAAAATCATATATTACCTTAGTTCTTGGATACGCACACGGGGTTCTGGGTTTGACGCAAAGTCTGGCTTGAGTGGAATGTAACAAATTATTTTCTACTAGAATGATATGATTATCCTTTTACTTTCTTTTCTCTTTGCAGTATTTATTTGATCTGGAGTATTACACCAGTGTCTCTTTCCTCAATATCACTGTGTTTCCCTTCTCTCTCAGCCATAGTCCTCTTCCTACTATCCCTAAATATTTTACCATTGCAAAATACTCCAATCTCTTCATATGTCTCACGTTCTTCTTCTCTTGGCATTCTCATCCCATCCATTCCTCATTACTTCTCTTCATATATATTTTCCATACACTCATACCATCCCATGGTCATCCCCCAGTCCCCTTATGTGCGTGAAGGCACTTAGCTACTAGGGAAATCAAATTGCATCTCCATAAATCCCTTATCACATCACAACATCTTAAGCAAAGTAAAAAATGACTTCAAGTATATTCCACATGAACCCTTAACAAATTCCTTTCAATGGCACTATATGACTGAGTAAAATATGTTGAAACATGTCACACTTACATTGAGATGGGGGGTGAATCAATGTCTTAAAATTTTGGACAATTTTCACACTTTCTCAAATTTCTTAAATTATATGTATTTCAATCACTTATTCATGAATATATATATATATATAACACAAATTGTATAAATAATAATGAATATAATCTATTATTAAACATGACTAACTACATATGATTCCAATCATTAAAATACTCAACACCAACTGAATAAGAGAGATTCAACTCTCAAATACAACACTCGACTTGTAGTTTATCAGATCCAAATAAGATGTGAGGAATAAAACCCTCATAAAAAGACCTATCTTGCAATTCTCATGTCCAACTAAGAAGTGAGGAATCTAACCCTCATAACAAGACCCATCTTGTAAATAGGCACCAAACTGATAAAGAATGAACCTCTATTCAATCCATTATATATATATAATCCACCAAGATACTATAAGATTCACCACCACTACTGGTTTATATAGTATTTCAATAGGTATAGGATTGAACCATTGTGTCTTTTGACATGAACCATTGCGCCTCTTCATTTAATTTAACATAAATAAACTTCTTCTTTTTTTCATTAATTTATCGTGTAAGTTTCTAAATTTAATTAGAAGACTAATCTTGATTCAAAATCCATCCTCGTGAGTTGATTATGTGTATGGATCAACTCCTTATACCATTCCCATGATTCTGATCCATCCCTAGCTCTCTAACAAATGATATTCGAGATTTTATTGTCTCTTTGTATTGTTATGGTGTTAATATCATCAAATTACTCCACATGCCCCTATCTATTTGTTGGAAGTAGGCCAAAGTGGAAAGAAAGGCTATTTTGGGAAGGAAGGCATGCACGAGGAAAGCGACAACTAGAAGGAAGAGAAGCATGTGTGCATGCATAAAATACCTAATGATGTTAGTTTTAGGGTTTTTGTAATATAATGTAATGGTTGGTCAACCAAAAATGTATAAATATAGATATCTAGGTCCCATAGAGAGAGCTAGTGAGGGAGGGCTAGAAGGAGCTAGAGGAAAATATACAGGGTCTTGAGAAGGAGTCATGTTTTGATAGCTAGTTGTAATATTTTTCTATACGACCTAATTTTGTAATTTGTTGAGATGGAGGGGAGGAAGGAGGGTAGATCTTAAGGGTTATATTGCAAGCTGAGGAGCTTGGTGCAATCTAGTCTGCCTCATAGTAGATCTCGACCTGACTGAGAGGATTTTTAAAGCGTGTGGCACTGTAGTTTTGGAACTACTATAATAGAAGAACTTAAGAGCCATATAGTTGTGGGTGTAGCACGGGAGGGGGTGAACCATGATAAAAAATGTGTTATGTGATTGAATGCATGTCTTTCATTATTGTTTCTACGTAGATATTAATATTTTGAACGAATGAGTTTATTATATTCCATGCACAATTGTGAATGACAATTTATTGCTTTAATAAGTTAAATAGAACTCTCAACACAAATTTCTTAGATCTCCACTCAATCCTGGACTGAAAACACTTGAGTATTGTAGTCACCCATTAAGACTATCTCAGGTGAAATGCAGTGCACTCTGTGCACTGCATTTCCTTCTGGTTTACCATGAGGGATGATATTTTTAGAGTTTTTGTTGGAACCCCAATAGACATGGACCCTGGTTCAGTCAAATTAAAGGTATAAAACTCTGATAATAAATTGGCAAATGGTCTCAATGAAATTGGTTGGAACAATATAGGATTGAGTAGATGGGATCTACTGAAAATTTGTAAGATCTATGGGAGGTGGGTCAAGAGAATACTGAATCAGATGAGGAGAAGGTGAAAATAATGAACCACTATACGGGGATGTTGAGACCGTGGAATCCCATAAAAGAAGAGATCAAAAACTGGCTGAAGACAAAAGAGATAGAGTTTGCACAGAAAGATAATAGAAACCCTAGAGTAACACCGCGCAAATACCTTGAGAAGTATGTGTTTACTGACCTACATGAAGTATTTTTCTATGATTTTCCACACTTATTGCAGAAGTGGTTATTAAGGTTCAAGGAAAACCTTGCAACAAACTCGATCTGATAGTTAGAGTGGACCTCGATTTAGATTGAGAAGTTCTAGCAGGTGAACAACAAATTCTCTCGCGCAGTAGATTTTTGGTTGGATAGTATTGTAGCAAGCTTTATAATAGAATTTATAGTCGATACAATGAATTCATACAACACAACAAAGCAAGAGTTTATATGTGGGCCTTGAGGAATGCATATTAGATTGTTGTATATTTCTATACTACTATACAACAAAGGTGTAATGAAAATGGATTCAGACAACTAAAATTCCCTGCGTGCATGGGGGAAGGGGGGAAGCACTAACAAAAAGAGGAGAAATGGAAGGATGAGTGGATAAAGGGAATAAGGAGGAACCCTTGGACCCAATAATGATGGATGAATACCATATCAAGTGGATCATGGTGAAAACTGGAAAGACGTGCAGTGGAGTACCCTACCAATACAAGGTGAATACGAAGAAGAGAATTGTAGCTGTGAGGGAAGGATTGGCGAGTGATGAAGAAGAGGTAGAGGATCTTTGGGCTGTGGAGAAGCTTGAGGAAATACCACACACAACATATGAGAGGAATATGAGAGGTCCAAGAGAGGGAAGAGAAGGCAACAATACTATCCATATTAATGTAAATGTGGAACCCATAAACCCATGTGCAACTAATACAACAAAGAGAACACCACTGTTTAGGCAACCGAATTTCAGGAGAAGAAAGACAGGAGGAAGTACATATACACAAGGAACAACAACTAGAGGAGCCAGTTCAGGAAGCACTAGTCAAGTATATACACCATGCGGGGGTTGTAGTTCAGCATTCAAGGTGGAAGGACATGATCCCACCATCAGGTTACCAGAATTCAAAGGAGAAGCGTTGGAGGACCCGAAAAAAACATTTGTTTATCTGTGAAAATATTTGGGAAGAAAAAAATATCATATATGAAGATACTAAACTTGCACAACTAGTAATTACACTAAGGGATCACACACTGGATTGGTATAATATTTTACTACAAACAATCCACCCGGGATAACCAGAACGACTGTGAACATCAACAAATTGTTGATAAATGAATTTTAGAAGCCAAGTTTAGAGGATTGGTACATCAATGAGATCATAGAAATTAGACAGAAACTAGAAGAATCCCTATGGGATATTGACCAAATATTCAAGCGACTAAAAGGGAAGTTGAAATATCTCATGACCAATATGCAACCCATGTGTTGTAGGAAAATCTGCCTGTGGACAAGTAGATCGACCTCTAAGGTTTGACCTTAACCCTAGACAAAAAAGTGCTTATCATGGACACTGAATTTCTTTCGAATCTATCTAAGCCTAATGCATGATAAGGAAGAGTAACAGAAGTACCTCTTAACCGACGTTTGTCCCTGCACGCTCCGAATTGCGCTCCAATCCTTTGCTCCTCGCTGAGGTCTGTGGACAAAACGGGGTACGACCACTTCCTATTCTATTGACATTAGCTTGAAAATAGATCTATCACTGAATGATAAGTTCATGTAGCATCAGACACAAACTAGAAAGAAACAGGCCAAGCGTGTCATATTAATGAGAATAACGACAGCAGTACTTACAATCGTAGATGCGAATGCGACATCTTCGTCAGGTCCTCTTCGTCTAACCCTTGCCTGAAAGATCCACAACCTGGATGGAAACAGCTGCATTGATGGCTCTTCTCTGGCTGACTGCAAATTTCCTCCAAGATCATAAGTTTCACATATGTAATTCCTCCCTCCTCACTTATGAGGTCACAAGTTTGGTGTGATTTCGCCCTTTGCAATCCTCACCTATGAGATCATAGGTTTGGTATCATTCTTCCTTTGCCATAGAGCTTGCTTATATAGGTTGGGAAGAGGCTAACCACTTGAGTTATGTTTAGAACCAGTTAGGAACCTCTTCCTTGGTTGAGAGAT
>ML778232.1:262978-294940 GCA_009831015.1 Picea engelmannii | reverse complement strand
ATGAGATGTTTTAAGTGCCTCTGTAATGTCGTCATTGAGGTAACATGATTCAACAGTATCTACGACACTCTTATGACCAACTTGCGACATTTGCGACAAGTTGTACAGGAGTTGCGACACTTGCGACAAGTGAGAGGTATGTGTGACACTTATCCAGTTGAGTGATTTGGATGTGTAACACCATGCACCTATTCGTTAATTCATTGCTACCACACTTAAAATATACATTGTGACAAAATAAGTTTTAGACATAGGCAGAGGCCCTACAGAAAGCCCTACAACTGGAAGAAAACCAATATCAGTAGATAAATCAAGTCATCAAAGAGATGAAGGAGGATTTGAAGAATTTAACGTTCCAACTAAACTAGAACAAAAGTAAGGAAAAATGAGAAGTCATTTGGTGTACCACATGTACGATGGAAGGACACTACAAGAATGAATGTCCAACATACCTGTAGTATATGCAGTAGGAATGCCAAATCCATTACCAACAGGAGGACTATGGCGCAAAATCTGTAAGAAACTAGGACACGATCCATATCATTTCCCAATGATGCATAAATACCAAACAGTCCTGAGGATTTCATATTGCAACTTTTTCAAGTCAATGGGCCATGATGAAAAATATTTTAGAACTATGGATTTGATGTGAGAGAGGACATCAGATACATATAGGGTGCAGGTAGAAATGATGATTGGGAAATTCATACCACAATTTAACCAAGGTCCATCCCCATACAATATTGTACAGTAGCAGTATAACACTGTGTCACAACCATATAATACTGCACAGCCATAGTATAACACAACACAACCTTAGTTCAATACTGTGTAGTACAATCAAGAACCTCAATATATCATGCCAAGAGGAGATCAAGTTGGCTACCGAGGTAGAGGATGAGTAAGAGGAGACTTTGGAAGAGGTAAAGGACTAGTGTTGTGTCACAACTGTCAACAACTGAGACATTATACAAGGGAATATCCACTTCCACCATCAACTTGTATGTATTTTTTCATATCGGATCATGACACGGAAGAATTTTCTATGTTACTAGGAAAAATCTAGGAAAAGAGGAATCAAAACAACCAGAATGTTCAATGTATTTTTGAAAAAGAAAGGGATGAAGGATGAAACATCAACATAGTTATGCATGGAGGAGATAAAATAGGAAACGACACAGTTAGATAAGAGCTAGTACAACACTAGTGGGTGAAGAAGAATGTTGAACCAAGGAGGCAGTTTGACACATAGAACAAGAAGGAAACATTTAAGTAATCCAAACAAGAATTTGTGAAGAAATACATCACATTGACTTCAACTATGCAGTAAAGCAAGGAAGAGCCAAAGTACCATATGCCTCCATCGTTGGATCATACCAAAGAAATGCAGCCCCAAGGACAAGTAAGTACAATCAGAGATTTTTGCAATCATGTGTAAAAATATTGAATGATCCATCCACTGTCAAAATGTTGCAAAATATAGTAGAAAGATGTAGCATATAGATAGAAGGAAAACTAGAACAAAAAATAATCAATCACCTACTTACAAGGAGAAGAACAAGTAGGGAGTTCATGCTGAATGCCAACATCAGAGATTTCAATATGGGAGATATCATACTAGATTTAGGATGTGAAGTCAATGTACTACCAAAGAAGACATGGCAATGTACGGGAGAGCCCACATTAGGATATTCACCTATTCAGTTGAAACTAGCAAACCAACATAGATTTCTACCAATTGGCAGACTGAAACGAGTGACAGTAGACCTAGATGGAGTGTGCACTAAAGCAGACTTCGAGGTGATTAAAATATTGAACGACACCACACCATATCCAACATTGTTCGGCTTGGATTGGGTGCTTGATAACAATCCATAATCAATTTAAAGACACAAAAAATGACATTTGAGTTAGGAGAATACAGGGTCATCGCACCATTGGACCCATCAGAAGGGGAAAGGTTTGTAGAACCTACTTGCTTAGACTTAGAGGAAATCAACTAGTTGTACAAAAAAATAGTGCGCGATGAAGATTATGTAAAACCAACTATAGATGGGATACTTAGTTGGTGGAGCATTACTTCAGGTGAGATAGACTAAGATACAGGTTTAGAGAACTGAAAACAAAGGCTACATGAAGTTTCCACAAGAAGGTGCGCAAGAATAGATCGCGCAGTAATATGCATAGGTACGGAGATAAGGGAACCACCTAGTTTCCATCGAGTGAATGATCTAGAACTATTCTTGGCACAATACGAGGATGAAGTGTTAGAATAATAGATAATTTTAGCACTTGATATAGTACTCAAAGCCACACCTGCAAGATGGTGGAGCACACACAAAGAAACAATCACATATTGGTACCAATGTAAGTGGTTACTGCACATAAGGTTTGGTGCAGAACAAAGAAGAAACCAACAACAGAAGTACGATGGACAGGGGGAACCAGTGGAATACTTGGAGAAGTGTCGAACATTTTGTAAAATGACACCCCCAGAGGAATGGCCTCATCATTTCATACATACCTAAAAGCCATGCCAGAAAACTGGTATATGGACCAGGAACTGCACAGAGGTACTGTGAATTAGTTGGTCTTGGAGCAGAATTTTGCAGTCACTTTATCATTCAATCATGAGAAACCCAACATATATGAAACACTTAAGAAGATAAGAGGGGTGATATTCATTAAGGAACCAGAAGTCGAAGTCATAACTGAAGAACACCAATGGAACAGACACATAGTGAAATAACTATTGTCATGCTACCATGTGCAGGAAGAAGCACCCAATGGAGATGATCCATGCAATATTCAAATGGAGGAAGTGGAAGGAGAAAGAGAAGTGGAAGTTACACCTCTAGAATCAGAAGTAATTATTGCATTGATCAAGGTGAAGAAATTCAACATTGGGACAGTTGAGAATCCCAAAATGGCTAGCATTGGAGACTACTAGGATGAGAAAACAATAGAAATCATAACAGAGTTACTGCGCGAGTGCAACAATCTATTCCCCACGACATTTACAGAAATGAAGGACATAGAAGGAGATCTAGGGTAAATTAAGATACCACTCAGAGCTAAAGAACGACTAATCAGACAACGAACCTATAGATTAAATCCGATATATAAGAAGAAATTTAACGTTGAGATCGATAGAGTTCTTGAAGCCACAATCATAGAACCTATGGAAGAATCAGAATGGATAAGCCTGATGGTAGTTCAGGAGAAAAAACAAGGCGGGATAAGAATATGCGTCGATTTGAGGAATTTGAACGATGCACGCCTACATGACCCATTCCTTACACCTTTTATGGATGAAGTGTTCGATAACATAGGAGGACACAAAGTTTACTCATTCATTGATGTAATCTCAAGATACCACCAGATGAATATAGCACAGGAAGAAAGATACAAGACCACTTTTTCTACAGAATGGGGATCCTACCAGTACACAGTCATGTCGTTTGGACTGAAGAATGCACCAACAATATTTTCTATAGTAGTCATCGTTGTATTTAAGGAATTTATCCACTAGTTTCTAGAGGTATAATTGGATGATTGGACAGCCTATAGTCTATTGAAAAACCATGTAGAGGTCTTCCAGTTGATGTTAGAAAGATGCAGGCAGTTCCAGATATCATTAAACATCAATAAATGTATCTTTGAAACATTGTTTGGGATACTATTGGGCCATATAGTATGAAAGCAAGGTTTACTAGTATATCCTGCAAATATTGTAGTAATTGTTAACTTGCCACCACCAAAAATAGTCCATCAACTAAGAGCAACATTTAGACACCCAGGATACTAATTTTTTTTTATCAAAGGGTACGTGCAGATTACCGCGCCAATGGAGAAACTGTTAAGGAAAGATACAAATTTTCAGTTGAATGAAGATTGTCAACACAGTCTGGATACGCTGAAAGAAAAAATGGTCATTGCACCAATACTAGTATTTCCAAACCAGGAGAAGACATTTCACGTACATGTAGATGCATCAACCATATCAGTTGGAGCTATTTTGTCACAACCATGAACAAGAGATTTGGATGTTTCTATAGCATTCACAAGTATTAAACTATCAGAATCAGAGAAGAACTATAACACTATAGAGAGGGAAGGCTTCACTATGGTCTATGCATTGTAGAAGTTCAGACATTATTTACTGGAAAAACATTTTAAGATGTTCACAGATCACTCAGCCCTTAAATACCTATTCAACAAGCTAATGTTGGGGGGGAGAATTTTTTGATGGTTACTATTGTTTCAAGAATTTGATGTTGAAGTAACAGTCAAGCCAGGAAAGCTGAACGCTGGACCTTCCCACCTATCAAGGGTCACGAACGAAGAGGAACCTACAAGTTTAAAGGAAAACTTTTTGGACGCACAGTTATTTTTCATCCAGATCATCGATGAATACTTTGTAGACATCATCCAGTACTTGAGTACAAGTACTGCGCCACAAGAATATAACACCACATAGAACAAAAACTTTGTCGTCTCGACTGTTGACTATCAACTCATTGCAGGACACTTATACAAAATGGGTGCAGATAGCATCGTATGAAGATATGTGCTAGAACATTAAAGACTAAGAGTTTTAGAAGAAGCCCATGAGGGAATAGTAGGGGGACATTACACAAGAAAATCTACCACGCAGAAGGTATTGCGTGTAGGATGGTGGTCGACCATTCACAGAGACTCGAAAGAGTATTGCCAGAGATGTGATGTCTCTCAGAGAGTTGGTAAACCCAATAGAAGCGATGAGATTCCATTACGACCAAAAATAACTTTCCAGGTATTCAACAAATGGGAAATATACTTTGTTGGACCAATTAACCCACCAACAAAGAGGACAAGAGAAAGTTACATTATCACCGCGACATAATACCTGACAAGATGGGTGGAAGAAACACCAGTTAAAGATTTCAGTGAAAAAACAACAACAAACTTCCTATTTGAGAAAGTAATCACTAGATTTGGTTTCCCAAGGATGTTGATGAGTGACCAAGGAACTCACTTCATTAACAACACTATTAAGTCTATGACTGAATAATTTGAAATCCATCACCAAAAGAGCACTCCATATCACACATGAGAAAATGGAATAGTCAATGAATTAAAAAAAATCCTTGAGAATGCACTGATGAAGATATGTAATGTCAACAGGGACTATTGGGACCTCAAAATACCAGCAATATTGTGGGCATACAGGACCACATGCAAGAAGTTGACAAGACACACACCATTCAAATTGGTATATAGCCAAGAAGAAGTGGTACCATTAAAATTTTTGGTACCCAGTCTATGCGTAGCAGCGATTACACACATGACAGAATGAGGTGCAGTACAGGATAGGCTAAATAAAATAATGATCATGGAGGAAGATAAGATCCTAGCAGCGTTCCACCAAAAATTTTAGAAATCAAGGGACAAAGCATGGAATGACAGAAATATCAAGAAAAAAACATTCAAGGAAGGAGACTTAGTATTGATGTATGATACAAATCCATTCAACATCCAAGAAAAATCATAATGCACTGGTTAGGATCGTATGAAGTAAAAACTATCACAGAGGGGGGAGATGTATAGCTAAAGGACTTAAGAGGTGCAGAACTCAGAGGGATGATCAATGGGAGCCAACTGAAGTTTTACAAGGACATTTGACCACCCACAACTTGAAAGTCACCGCGCAATTANTAAAAAAAAAAAAAAAAAGGATATCAAACGGTACCAAAGAGGTACAATGCAACAAAAGGAGAAGGAGCATGCACACATAGGAATATGATCCCAATGAAGACAACGGAAAAGGTAATTTTAACTCTAAAACAAGAGGGAAAGGTGAAGATGACAAAATATGTGCTAAGTGACAATGACAAGTAGAATTGAATGCCGAAAATGATTGACAGGATGCTACATTAATCGCACCAACTGAAGATGGTGAGGTAGACTAATGGAAAGTATGAAGGAATCAGAGTTTCATTGAATATGTAATAAAGGGAATTTCTTTGACAAGATTCACATGATGCCGATACAAAGAAAGGACGTGGTAGAGAAAATCTTATTGCAAAAGTGGAAGAGGGAGAGAGCGATAGAGAATACGAAGCACAGAGCAAAGTTTACATAGGTTGCAAAGGTTACTGAGCTCGTCGAACGATCAAATTTTACCACAATGGCACCACCAAAACAATCAAAATTGAACCATACTACTAGACAACCTAGAATTAGGACCAGAGAACAAATGAAATTGCAAGAAAGAAAAAAGCAGTCGCCAGAAGTCGTCAATGTAGATGAAATCCCATCATCGGATACAACACCAGTAAACCCCACATCCATTGTGGAGGAAACCCAGTAGAAAAAACCAATAGGCATGGATGTGGATATGTCAAAAGAGGGGTAGGGTCGATAGAATGAGGACATAGGAAGTCAAGTGCAGCCAAAAAACCTTGAGGAAGCTATGAGAGTCAATAGGATGACCCCAAATCAGGAAGCAATGGTCCAGCTAGAGGAATCACATACAACCGTGTCGGAACACCCATTGGAAGGAGAAATGGAAGATGTCATGAGTTGTCCAAAAAATTATGTTGAATAATGACCAATGGAGGCTGGAACCGCGAGTCAACCACCACCATGAAAGGACAAGTAGACAATAACTAGGTCACCGTGTAGACAACCCGTCGCCGCAATTGTTTTTCAGCGCATACCAAAAGGGGTATGGGTAAAAGAAGATTTGTTAGGTTATGTAGAAAAACTAAAGTACTCATACCATGATATAACCAACACGAACAAGTTCCTAGAGTTTTTGAATCAAGTCTACCTATAGACTATGGGTGTAGATCCCTTTGGGGAACTGATTCATCAACCACTCTAGTGGGTAGAAGGATTGAAAAAAAATGGGATTTTAGGTCTATTGGACCTACCACACTTTGGAAAAGGACAGTATGAAAATAGTTGCGTCAAACAACTGATGGAAGTCACACATGGCAGAGATTTGTGGCTGGAAAAGCTCATCTCAATAGACGTAGAGCTCATTGTGCACATCACAAAGATGCCATCATGGGGTATGGATCCCACACAATTTCTCGAGGAAAAGAAAAGAAGAAAGCACTCGTTGAGGAGATGAAAAAGAAATATGACACTAAAAGGGGGATGTGTGGAATCATCATCAAATAGATCAATGATAGTGTGACAAGAATGGCTATGGAAATCATGGCTTGCAAGCTTCTCAGAAAATTCCCCAAGGAGGAAGACTCGGTTGGGGTTGTCGCAGTTGCAGCACAATGTACCAAGGGCACCACAATTTGTTGGGCCCCTTATCTTTTGAAGTTGTTTCTAGATGACAAAAAGGATGCATGGGATCTGGGGACAAAATTTCATTATTCATGGTTGATCATGTTGACAGCCATTATGGGATAAAGGAACCGAACTATGTATTTTCCACCACCATACCCAAGCCTAATCATGGAGTGAGATACTTATTGCTTGGAGTCTCTTCAGACACCAAGAATAAAAGAATGAATGCAGACATATTTGAAAGGTATCTTCGCAATATACATGAAACCATTGCCAACATTTGGAGGATAACATCGTAGGATGTTGCATACTATTAGGGCATAGTTAACTTCAAGGCCACTCGACATGTGATGTGGATCCAGGAGTGGAAGGACCCCAACAAGAATTGGCTACAACTATGCTATTGCATTACAAAGGGTGACATAGAAATGGTCATAAAGGACTAGGAAGATGAATGGAGGATTCCAATCCTCACTCGAGACATACCTGCAAAGGCAGAGGAGGAGGTGATCCAGATTTATGCAGGAATAGAATGTAAGAAGAAAATAATAGAGTGTGCACAATAGTATTGCAGAGAACATAGTGATACGGTAAACACACACTTCTATTAATTAATGAAATAGAGAAACTGTAAGACTGTTGAACAATACATAGCTAGAATGGTGGTAGCATATCCCTGATAAGAGATGTGGTGAATACACTCATCCGTGACCAATCTCATTACAAAAATAGGCCGAAGGGCCTTATTTATCAAAAGTAGGAAGGTAGAAACCAAAAACCTAACCCTAGAAGATGAAACGCCAAAAGTCAAGTGGGCCCTTTTCGGGTAAGTTAGTCCATCAACTTCCCGTAGTCATAACTATTGCATACGATCTTCGTTTAGGGCACACGATAGCTCGTTGGAAAGATCTATCTGAGGCCTAAAACACTCGAGACAAAATAGCATCATAGATTCTATTTTGCAAGAGCAACATACCCAAGAAAACATCATTTAGGGCCTCAAAATGGCCCCAGAAGTTCAGGACCCGAAAAAACTGCTAAAAATAGTAAATTACCAGAAATGCCAGAAAATTGTTTTGAGACAGATGGAAAGGTGGGCGGCCACTGATACCCATATGGATCATTCCTCCCCCCTTAATAAGAAATGGTCCCCATTGGATCAAGTGCCGGGATAAGATGGGGGAATTTCAACTAAATTTGGCTCCAGGTGAGCCACTTGCCCTGATGCAGGAACTGCCCAGCCTTCACAACTCGATAGAGCTGGACATGTTGCTAGCGAGTGCCCTTGACCTATGAATCCATGATATGATCAACGGTTGCCTTCTCCAAATAGTCAAGGCTGAGTTCTGTTGGTGCCAACTGCTCGACCACTTCTGAGGTGTCCAACAATGGTGGAAAATAGGGGAGAAGGAGCTCAACATTGAATACAGGGTGCAAGCCAAGAAATGGAGGGATGCTTAATTCAAAAGAATTATCCCCGATAGCCTTGGTGATAGTATATGGCCCATAACGAAGTGGGTGTATCTTGCGATGAGTTCATGTGAGTCTTTCTTTCTGCAAATGAAACCAAACCTTATCACCCACCTGGTATGTGTGTGGCACCCGATGCTGGTCATGACGCTGCTTGTACTTAGCATTGGATTTTTCCAGAATGTCATGGACTTGTTGGAAAATGTGTTGGATCCATTCCGCAAATTTGGTGGCTTTCTCAACCTCAGTCTGAGCCCAACAAGATGTTGCTTGTGTGGAGGCAATGGGCAGAGCTACATCGATGGGGTCCAACGGTTGAAACCCCATGCATGATTGAAAAGGGCTATGACTGGTAGAGCTATGAAGGGATCTTTTGTAGCTATGTTGAACATACGATAGGTTCTTGTCCCATGTGCAGGGGTGTTTAGAATTATACATCCACAGGATATGCACAATCATGTGATTCACTACTTCTGTCTGCCCATCAGTTTGGGGATGGAAGGCTGTCGACTGTGTGAGCTTGGTATCCATAAGTGAATAGAGGTTGGACCAAAATGTGTTGAGGAACCTACTGTCGCGATCTAAAATGATAGTCTGGGGTATCCCAAAATGTACCCAGACGCATTCAAAGAAGAGCTTAGCAGTGGCTTCGGCAGAGATACTTTTCTTTCAAGCGGACAGAATGCCCAATTTAGAGAAGCAATCCATGACCAAAAACACATAGTCATTCCCATGCTTGGTTGGAGGCAGTCCTGACATGTAATCCATGGAGATATATTCCCAAGGCCCATTGGGAACAGGAAGAGGGGTATACAACCCTTTCTTCTTAATGAATGGTTTGGTGATGGCGCAGGCAGTGCAGGATCAAATATACTTTCTGACATCTTGTCGGAGCTTTGGCCAATAAAAATACTTCTGCAACACTGCTATTGTCTTTTTGGTGCCAAAGTGCCCTGCAACCCGACTATAATACGCTTCCCAGATCAGCTTCGTGCGCTCTCTTGAAGGAACATAGAGGTGGCCTAGGTGGCATAATAGTCCATCCTGTAGATGAAAATCAGTCACTGGAGTGTCTACACAAACTTCTTGATAGGTGGCCAAAAAGTCAGGATCACTATCATATAAGTGATACCACCCAGAGGTTTCATGGCCACAAGAGTTAAGCACTGGGGTGAGTGTGGCCATAGGTGGTCGACTGAGGCAATTAGCGACATGGTTGGTGTTGCCCTTCTTATATTTTATTTTCAGGTGAAATTGCTGCAGGTATGCAGACCACTTTTGGTGGCGGTCATTTTGCAATTTCCCTTGTGTTTGCACAAACTGCAAGGGCTTGTGGTTAGTGTGAATAACTATCTCTTTTCCTAAGATGTAATGCTTCCATTCTCGAAAAGCTTGGACAATGGAGTACATTTCCTTGTCATAGGTGGGGTACTTTCGAACTGTATCTGAAAGTGTCTCACTGTGATATGCCACTGGATGGCCATGCTGAGCGAGGACTACACGAACATCATAATCTGAAGCATCTGTCTCAATTTCAAAAGGTTGTTGCAGATCTGGGAGAGTAAGGACGGGCGCTGAACATAAGCACTGCTTAAGTTCCTCAAATGCTTGTTGCTGAGTAGGGGTCCAAAATAATTTGGCTTTAGCCCCACCTTTGGTCACGTTGCTAAGGGCCCAAGCAATGTTAGAGAACCCCAACATGAACCTGTGATAAAAGTTGGCCAACCCTAGGAATATGCAGAGCTCTGTAATGGTGCTTGGGGTCGGCCAGTCGCAAATGACTTGGATCTTGGCCGAATCCACATTCACACCTTGTTCATTCACAATGTATCCCAAATACTAAATTTCCTTCATCTCGAATGAGCATTTTTCGAGATTGGCATATAACTTGTGCTATCGTAGGGTACGAAGGACTTCCTCAATATGTTGTAGGTGGTCTTCCCACGTTCTGTTGAAGATGAGGATATCATCGAGATAGATGACCACAAAATAATTGGTGAATGGTTGCAGTATATGATCCATCATCCTCATGAAGGTTTCCAGAGCATTAGTTAAGCCGAAAGGCATGACCAACCACTCGAAAAGGCCTTCCCGAGACTTGAAGGCAGTCTTCCAGACATCAGTCAACTCAATTGGGACCTGGTGATAACTAGACTTCAGATCAATCTTGCTGAAATACTTGGCGCCCTTTAGTTGATCAAGGAGATCATCAATATGGGGGATAGGATATTGATTCCGAACTGTGATTTTGTTTAAAGCTCTGTAATCAATACAGAGTCGCCAAGTCCCGTCCTTTTTCTGTACTAGCACAATCAGGCTCCCGCAAGGTGAGGAGCTTGGTCGAATATGCCCCTTTTGGAGTAATTCCTCATTTTGGCACTTGATCTCTTCGTTTTCCATGAGAGAACATCTGTAAACTAGCCCATTCGGCACAGGTGTCCCGGGTATCAAGTCAGTGGAATGCTTGACCTGACAATGGAGCGACACTCCAACAGGGGAAGTGAAGATGTCCTAGTATGATTCCATGATCTTGTCTACTTGTCTGTGTTGTGCAGAGTGACCCTATGTAGAGGCGATAGATGTGGCCATGGTCTTTCGTTTCCTTTCTGGATGAATCATCACGAGGATGAATTTTCCGGTCTGGGAAATCACCTTCTTGCACTGCTTAGCTGTGATGAGAGATACTGTGGTAGTGGGAACTACCTCTGGTATCGAGTAGCATTGTTTTCTCAAAGTAACAATGACACTACGAGGCCTAGATTCATACACAACATGGTGTTTCCACATATATGGTTGACCTAAAAGAACATTAGAAACTTCAAGTGGAGAAACATCACACATTACCTCATCTTTGAAGGGTTTGATGCCGTACGGTAGGCGACACTGCTAGCTAACATAGATGTCTCACCCTGGAGTGAGCCACCCAATGTTGTATGGTTGCGGATGTGGCAATGTTGGCAGGTTCAGCTACTTGACGACCTCTACTGAAATCAAGTTCTTCTAGCTTCCACTGTCAACAATGAAATGTAATGGCTTCCCTTGTACCCATATCTACGAGTGGAAGAGGTGCTCCCCTTCTTCTATCTCCTCTGGATCGTCGGGATGTATCTTTGTGGTGGCAATGGTGACATTGGGTTCTACTTCAATGATATTCCTTTCATGATATATCTCTAATTCCGATTCAGATCCTGGATCTGACTCGGGCTCTTTCATCTCGGTAAGCAGTGGTTGTTTCGCACGACACTCATCAGTGTTGTGCATGGGACTCTTATGGAGCTCACACCATTTTCCAGTGTCTTTATTTGTCTTCCAGTTACCCTTCTTTGTCTGTGCCTTAGGATGGTTGTCCGAGGGTTGGATATATTTTCTATGTACTTTGTTCTACGAACTAGGGTTTCCCTTACCCTGCTTTTGGTTTGTCGAACCGAACTCCCGCTTGTTCTTTTGCTTAAATTTTTTCTCGATTTTCACAGCATACCGGTAGGTGGCACCCAATGACAAGATGTCCAGGAATTCCATATCGATACAGATGTACCGATGCAGGCTGCTGCAATATTTCAAAACCAGGTGCCGCTCAAATTTTTTGATGCCAAGCTTCGTGCACAACGTATGGAAGTTGTTCGTGTACTATGTCATTGCTTGGTCCCTTTCTTGTCACAGAGTTGCCCATTTTGTGTATTGGTCGGCATAGTTCCCCACAAGGAAGTATTTCTCCTTGAGGGCATCAATGAAGGATGCCCATGTGGGTTCTGTCCCAAACAACGTCGGTTCATTGCCCTCTTTTTCCTCTTTCTATTCGTAGAGGGTTTCCCACCAATCCTTGACATGGGGGACCGCCTTAAGAAGTGCAAATGTAATATTTTCTCTGTTGGAAAAGTTATGGATCGAGAAGTAACCCTCGAGTTGATTCAACCATTTTTCTAGAGCATCTACATCTATTTGTCCTTCAAATAAGGGAATATCAAATTTAACTTGTACCTTGAAAGGGGTCGGTCCTCCAAACTGATTGTTGGTCGAGGTTCCTTCCGTGGCAGTCGGCAACTGTCGAAGAATTTGCGCAAAATTGTCCATCATCTCGTTCCGTTGTCGCGCGAGAGACTCCTCGAGCAACATCTTGATAGGATCTCCTGCTCCATCATCTGATTTTTCCTCCGCAATGGGTGGTTGTTTGCACTAGAGAGGGGTTTCTCTCTCAAGCTGAACTAATTCGAGACCCAACTCCTTATATCCCAACCTCGTTGGTGACATGCACGAAAAAATGACAAAAGAGTAGTCTTCTCTGATACCACTGATCCAGATTTATGCAGGAACAGAATGTAAGAAGAAAATAACAGAGTGTGCACAATAGTATTGCAGAGAACACAGTGATACAGTAAACAAACACTTCTATTAATTAATGAAATAGAGAAACTGTAAGACTGTTGAACAATACATAGCTAGAATGGTGGTAGCATATCTCTGATAAGAGATGTGGTGGCTATGCTCATCAGTGACCAAGATCATTACAAAAAGAGGCTGAAGGGCCTTATTTATCAAAAGAAGGAAGGTAGAAACCTAAAACCTAACCCTAGAAGATGAAATGCCAAAAGTCAAGTGGGTCGTGTTTGGGTAAGTTAGTCTATCAACTTCCCAGAGTCATAACTATTGCATACGACCTCTGTTTAGGATGCACGATAGCTCGTTGGAAAGATCTATCTGAGGCCTACAATTCTCAAGACAAAATAGCATCAACATACCCAGAAAAACATCGTTTAGGGCCTCAAAATGGCCCCGGAAGTTCAGGACCTGAAAAAACTGCTAAAAATAGTAAATTACCAGAAATGCCAGAAAACTGTTTTGAGCCAGATGGAAAGGTGGGTGGCCACCAATACCCATATAGATCAAGAGGAGGCAAGGTAGGAACATACACATGCCAAGGAGGTAGGGCAGGAACAGACACAGCCCCAAGAAGTCACAGTGCCCAAGAAACGAAGGACATGCTATACCAAACCAAAGAAGAAGAAATGATGGACATCCAAGATAGGAGTCCATACGAGGAAGAATAATAATACACAAGCACATAAAGTACATCATAAATAGGCTAATATAGCACATGGGACCACACCAAGTCCTAATCCATAAGAGCTAAGCCAGACCAAGTGGTTAGCTACTTATCCGGTGGCATGTGTGAAAGAATATGAAGGCACATAGAACACCTCCATAGTACATGATCATGGAGGATGATGTATAAATGGTAGCCCAAATGGTCCAGTATCTCATATTCAAGGATTTTGAGAATGTTGCGTGCCATAGGGACAAAATTGAAGAAGCGTTGGAAGACATGCGATAGTGCCTCAAGCAGATCGAGGAAGCACAATGATTCAGATTTTATGAGAAGAATGAAATAAATACATATTATTAATAGGTTCTTCACAAAAAATAACAGAGATACACTAAAATTGGTTTTCTATTCAGTAATGAAATAAGCTGAAACTATAAAATGCAGCGGAAACAAGCTTGTTGGAACAGTGGCAGCTTATCTCTGAGAAGAGATGTGACGAATACACTCATTCACAATAAGATGATTAAAATGAGGCTCTAAAGGAAATTTTACAATAAGAAGGAATGAAAAAAACCCTATACATCCAAAAAACTAACCCTAGGAGATGAAGCGCCAAAAGTCATGTGGGCCCTGTTTGGGTAAGTTAGTACATCAACTTTTTGGGGTCGTAATTTTTGCATACGATCTCCATTTTAGGCGTATGATAGCCCATTGGAAAGGTATCATAGAGGAGATTAATTTTAGGTGCAATGCCTAAAGAGCATCCATATTGCAAACCTATTTTCCCAAAAAACATCGTTTAGGGCCTCAAAATGTCTCCGGAAGTGAAAACCGTTAAAAATAATAAATTACCAAAATTGTCAGAAAATTGTTTTGAGATAGTTGGAAAAGGTGGGTGGCTACAAATATCCACCTAGATCAGTCTTCCATCCATAGGAATAAATGGTCTCCATTTCATTAAGGTCCCCCATCAGATGAGGAAATTTCTGTTGAGTTTGGCCCCAGGTGAGCCACTTGCCTTGATGCAGGAGTTGCCCTGCGTTGATGGATCGATAAAGATGGATCCTTTGTTGTCGAGTTCCCTTGATATGCATGTCCACAATATGATCATTGGATTATTGTTGTATGCATTCAAGGTTGAGATCTGTTGGTGTCAGTTTTTTTTCTACTTTTGATATCTCCAATAATGGTGGGAAATAAGGGCGAAGGAGATCCATGTTGAACACTAGGTGTAGGCCAAGGAAAGGAGGAATGTTGAGGTCAAAAGAATTATCCCCCATCGTCTTGGTGATGGTGTACAACCCATAAAATAGTGGGACAAGCTTCCGATGGGATCTTGTAAGGCATTCTTTCTACAATTCCAACCAAACTTTGTCACCCACCTAAAACTTATGTGGCACCCGATGTTGATCATGGCATCATTTTTATTGATCATTGGAATTCTATAGGATATCCTAAACCTATTTATGGATGTGATAGATCCTCTCAATGAACCGAGTAGATTTTTCATATTTAGCTAGAGCAGGAGATGAGTTGGTGAAGGTGACAACAAGGGGAAGTGCAACATCTATGGGTCCCAATGGTTGGATTCCCAACCCCACCTGAAAGGGGTTGTGTTTGGTTGAGCTATGTAGGGCTTGGTTGTAGCTTTGATGGACATAGGGAAGACTCACATCCCATGTGCGAGGGTTGTTTGAATTATACATGTGAAGGATATGCACAATCATTCAATTTACGACATCAATTTGGCTATTTGTCTAGGGGTGGAAGGTCGTGGATTTGGTGAGATTGGTGTCCAACAATGACCATAGGATTGACCAGAATGTGATGAGAAATTGACTGTCCCGATCTGACAAAATGGTTTGTGTGATTCCAAAATGTACCTAGACTCATTCAAATAAGAGATTGGCAATGGCCTCCCGTCCCTCTACTGTGATGCTCTTCTTGCAGGCAACCAGAATTCTCATCTTAGAAAACCGATCAACCACCACAAAACATAGTCATTTCCCCACTTGGTGGATAGGAGGCCCAACATGTAGTCCATTGATATGGATTCCCATGGCCTGTCAGTAGTAGGAAGAGGGTTGTACAAGTCCTATTTCTTAGTGGTCGGCTTGGCAATAACACAGACAGTGCAGGACCTGATATACTTGTTGACCTCTTGTCTAAGTTTCGGCTAGTAGAAATGTTTTTGTAGCATCGCCACAATCTTTTCGACATTGAAGTGTCCTACCACCCGACTATAGCTGGATTTCCATATCATCTTCACTCGCTCACTTGATGGAACACAGATATGGCCTAGATGACAAAACAACCCATCCTAAATATGGAAATTATCGACAACTACATTTTCACCCAACATTTGGTAGGTGGTGGCGAAGTCTGGTTCTATCTCATAGAGTTGGGGCCATCCAGAGGTCTCATTTCTACAAGATTCTAACATCGTGGTGAGTGTCGTAATTAGCAGTCTACTAAGGCGATAAATGAAATGATTGGTTCTTCATGTTTTATACTTGATGTTGAGGTGGAATTACTGCAAGTATGTGGACCACTTTTGATGGCAGTCATTCTGCAATTTTCCTTGTGTTTTCATGAACTACAGTGGCTTATGATCAGTTTGGATGATTGTCTCCTTCCCAAGAATGTAATGTCTCTACTGGTGGTAGGCTTGCACAATGGAGTACATTTATTTGTCATAAGTAGGGTAATTACGGACAACATATGATAGTGTCTCACTATGATAGGCCATGGGGTGGCTGTGCTGAGAGAGAATGATGCCCACAGCATAGTCTGAAGCATTTATCTTGATCTCAAAGGGTTGTTGTAGGTCTGGTATTGAAACTACTAGGGCTTTGAACAAGCGTTGATTCAAATCATCGAATTCTTGTTGTTGGGACCATCCCCACACATATTTCTCCTTACCACCACCCCTGGTTATTTGGCTAAGGTCCCATGCAATATGGGAAAATCCCAACATGAACCTGCGGTAGAAATTGGCAAGGCCTAAGAAGCTCTAAAGCTCAGTGAGTGTGGTTGGGGCTGGCCAATCATGGATGACTTGTATATTGGTTGGATCCACATGTATGCCATTTTTATCAATGATGTAGCCTAGGTAATGGACCCTGTCCATGAAAAAGGAGAATTTATCCAAGTTGTCATATAGCTTGTGTTGCCGTAGGGTGTGTAGAACCTCTTGAATACACTACAAGTGTTCGACTCGAGTCTTGTTGTAAATGAGAATTTCATATAGATATACCACTACAAAAGTGTTGGTGAATGGTTACAGGATATCATCCATCATCCTCATCAAAGTGGCTAGAACATTTTTCAAACCAAAGGGCATGACCAACCATTCAAAAAGGCCTTCCTTTGACATGAAGGTTGCCTTTCATACATACATTTGTTCTGTTGGGACCTGGTGGTAGCCATACTTCAAATCAATCTTACTGAAGTATTTGCCCCCCGTGAGTTGATCAAGGAGGTCGTCGATTTAGGGAATTGGGTATCGGTTTCTGACTGTGATTTTATTAAGAGCTCAGTAATCAATACAGAGTCGTCAGGTTCCATATTTCTTTTGTACCAACATGACTGGGCTCCTGCAAGGTGATGAGATGGGTTGGATGTGCCCCTTATGGAGAAGTTCTTGGATCTATCACTTGATCTCCTCATTCTCTAACAAAGAGATGTAATAGATTGGCCCATTGGGAAGCAATGTGTTAGGGGTCAAATTGTTGGGTATGTGTTATATTATTTGCATGTGTGTGTGTGGGTGCGTCAGATACGACAACTGCATCTGACAATCCCTCTCACTAGAGCTCTATCGTGTGCGTCGGGCTCTTTCCTAGGGGGGTCCCAGAGGGGGGTAGGTATGCTCCCCCCTTCTTACGTGCAACATTTGGAAATGGGTGGTAGCCCAGGGTAGCACCCTGAATTGTTTTTTTTTGGGCGGTTTTTGCTATTTTTAGCGGGTTTCGCTATTTTAATGGTTTTGTAAATTAATCCCAGATTAAGGGATTAGGATTTTGGTATCTACAGAATACTTAAAAACATTGTATATATTGCATGGTGAATGGTGAAATTCGATATATGAATATAAGAAAGGTTTTCCCGATTGAGGGTTTTCGGTATAAAATCTCTGTGTACTCTGTGTATGAGCAATTGATTAATTTATGTCTTGCTTAAGAATCTATATGCATTTATTTACTTCACAGGTTTAAAACTTACATGTGGTATCAGAGCTCTTTTTGGATTTAGAGGGACACCTTTCTTGTTGAGGGTTTGGCTCAGTCTTGATAGATCAGGTTTATCTTGGGTTTGTGATAAACCTGGGTTTAGTGGGAGATTTTGTAATGGAGATTCGAGTATAGAAAGAGGAATGGCGAGCTCATATAGAATCAAGATAGAGAAGTTCAACGGTAAAATATTTGATCTATAGAAGCTCAAGATGGAGGACCTTCTTGTAGACAAAGAACAATGGATCGTTGTGGATCCTGGTACACAACCTACTTGTACACCGTCTACTAGCACACAGGCTACTGGTACACAACCTACTAGTACACAAACTACTAGTACATCAGCTATTGGTATGTCGAAGGAAGATTGGGATAAGTTGGACAGAAGAGAAAGGAGTACTATCCGACTCTGCCTGGAAGATTCAATGTTGTCGAATGTCTCAGGAGAATCTACAGCCGAGGAACTATGGGATAAGTTGGGGAATTTGTATCAATCAAAGTCCCTGCTAAACAAGTTGTTTCTTTGAAAGAAGTTGTATCATCTTAGGATGGAAGATGGAGATTATGTGACAGAACATCTAAATGCCTTTAATACTCTAGTAAGTCAACTTGGATCTGTTAATATTACGATTGCAGAAGAAGATAAGTGTATTACTTTGTTATGTTCTTTGCCAGACTCTTTGGATAATCTGGTTGTAGCAATAGGTAGTACCAGTCAATCTACATTGAAGTATGAGGATGTAGTTGCATCATTTTTATATGAAGAGATGAGGAGAAAAATCATGGATGGTCACAGCACAGATGCTTTATTTGTAAGAGGGCATACCCAAGATAGGAACCATGGTAAGCCCTCGGGGTGGAGATCTAAATCTATAGGCAGATCTAAGTCTCCAGGAAAATCTTTGAGGAAATGTCGGAAGTTTGGTAAAACAGGGCATTATAAGAAATATTGCATGTCTAAGAAGGTTGAAAAACCAATTCAACCAAAGGGGTTTGATAGTACCTCTTCCACAGAGGCAAAAACCTCCACTGAAGAAGGAGGTGATGTTTACCTAGAATCTACACATGCACATGCAGACCATGATGTATGGTTGATCGACTCGGGTGTGTCATACCATATAACTCCTCACAGGGAGTGGTTCTCTGAATATGAAAAATATAATGGTGGTGATGTATTCCTAGGAGATGACTCTTCAGCAAAAATATTAGAACGTGGAAGGGTTAAGTTGTTGCTAAATGATGGAAGGATTAGAACTCTCCCTGGGGTTCTACACATTCCAAAACTACCTAGGATCCTAATATATCTAAGAAAGTTGGGTGATGCAGGAGTGAAAACTGTATTTGAAAAGAACACATGCAAGATGGTACGAGGAGCAATGGTGTTGATGAGGGGAGTTCGTTGTGGAACTCTGTACAAGTTGGTGGGAAGCACTCATACTAATGGGTGTAACAATTCTATTGTCCCTGAGTAGAGTAATGAAGGAGACAAGACCAATACTTCCCTAGAAAAGAAAACCATGTTGTGGCATCAAAGACTGGGGCATATTGGAGAAAAGGGCCTTTGAACACTACACGGTAAAGGTATGGTTGAAGGTATGTCTAATTGCACTCTAGATTTTGATTTCTATGAACATTGCATATATGGTAAACGAAATAGAGTAAGATTCCCATCTGGTGCTACAAGAGAAAAGGGGATCTTAGAGTTGATACACAGTGATGTGTTTGGACCTGTTCCTGTTCCATCCCTAGGTAAATTTGTGTATTATGTTTCATTCATAGATGATTTTTCAAGGAACACATGGATTTATTTTCTTAGAAAGAAATATGAGGTATTTGATAAATTTAAAGAGTTTAAGGCTCTGGTAGAAAATGAGACAGAAAAGAAAATAAAGGTATTGAGAACAGATAATGGTGGATAATTCTGTGGAAATAAATTCGAAGAATTCTGTAAGAAGTGTGGTATAGCAAGGCATAAGACTACTCCATACACTCCTCAACAGAATGGAGTTGCAGAAAGGATGAACAGGACACTAATGGAAAAAGAAAGGAGCATGCTCAGCAATGTCGAGTTAGGACAAGAAATTTGGGCAGAGGTAGTGGGTACAACATGTTACCTAGTCAATCGATCACCTCCATCAGCGTTGGATGATAAAACTCCACACGAGGTATGGTATGGAAAGAAACCCTCTCTTCAACATCTTAGAGTGTTTGGTTGTGATGCTTATGTACATGTTCCAAAGGAAAATAGGAGTAAGCTGGATAATAAAGCTGAAAAGTGTATCTTTATTGGTTATAAATATGGTGTGAAAGGTTATAAGCTTTGGAACCTAGAAACCAAGAAAATTGTTTACAGTTGAGATGTTGTTTTCAGAGAGGTAAGATATGTGTCTAAATAGGAATTCCCACCAATGCAAGACAAACCTAAGAAAATATATCTTGAGTTGGATGATGGAAAATCTGAATCATCTGAAGAAGAGGAAGTAGAGGAAGAAGAAGAAGAAGAAGAAGAACCTCATACCCCAGTATTGAGGAGATCAGTGAGAGATAGGAGGCAACCAGAAAGGTATATTCCACTTGATTTTTGTTCCAATTTTTCTTTATCTATTACTAATGATGATCCTAGACCTGTTAGGGAAGCAGTGAATTTAGAGGATAGTAAACTCTGGAAGAAGGCCATGGTTGAAGAAATGGATGCCTTGGATAAGAATGAGGCATGGGATATAGTTGAGCTTCCAACTGGAAGAAAATCGGTTGGTAGCAAATGGTTATTCAAGAAGAAGTTTAATGCACATGGTAAAGTGGAGAAATACAAAGCTTTGTTAGTAGAAAAAGGTTATTCCTAGGTAGAGGGAATTGACTTTGGTGAGAGTTTTTCTCCTATTGCTAAGTTAACTTCTATTAGATTTTTTTTATATATTGTTGCTTCTTTTGATCTTGAAGTGGAACAAATGGATCTGAAGACAACATTCCTACATGGGGATCTGGAAGAAGAATCTACATGAAACAACTAGAAGGCCTTGTAGTGAAAGGAAATAAAGAGTTGGTCTGTAAGCTAAAGAAGTCACTATATGGTATGAAGCAATCACCTAGGATGTGGTACCAAAAGTTTGACACATACATCCTTAGATTGGGATTTGTAAGAAGAAGGGTTGATCACTGTGTATATTCCAAGCAGGTTGGTAATCACTTCATTTATGTAGTGTTGTATGTTGATGACATGTTGTTGGTAGGAAATAACATGGATGTTATCAAGGAGGTAAAATCATAGCTATCCTCCAAATTTGACATGAAGGATCTCGGTGTTGCTAACTTCATTCTAGGAATGGAGATTAAAAGAGATCGTGCAAACAAGAAACTCTAGTTGAATCAAAGAAAATATGTTGAGACGATATTGCAGAGGTTTAATATGCATGGAAGTAAACTGGTCAAGGTTCCTATTCCTATAGGTGTAAAGTTATCTATAGATCAGTGTCCCAAGAAGGGTTGATCACTGTGTATATTCCAAGCAGGTTGGTAATCACTTCATTTATGTAGTGTTGTATGTTTATGACATGTTGTTGGTAGGAAATAACATGGATGTTATCAAGGAGGTGAAATCGTAGCTATCCTCCAAATTTGACATGAAGGATCTCGGTGTTGCTAACTTCATTCTAGGAATGGAGATTAAAAGAGATCGTGCAAACAAGAAACTCTGGTTGAATCAAAGAAAATATGTTGAGACGATATTCCAGAGGTTTAATATGGATGGAAGTAAACTGGTCAAGGTTCCTATTCCTATAGGTGTAAAGTTATCCATAGATCAGTGTCCCAAGACACAAGAAGAAGAAGAGGACATATCCCATGTTCCATATGCCAGTGCAATTGACAGTTTGATGTATGCAATGGTTTGTACTAGACCAAACATTGCACATGCAGTGCGAGTTTTGAGAAGGTATATGTCAAAATCAAGGAAGGAGCATTGGAAAATAGTAAATAGGGTCTTCAGGTATCTTCGTGGCACCACCAGTTATGGATTGTGCTACCAAGGAAGACCGGGATTAGACAGAGTGGTGGAAATACATGGCTTTGTTGATGCAGATTGGGCTGGAGATCTGGGTTGTAGAAGATCTACAAGTGGGTATTTGTTTAACCTATTTGGAGGAGAAAACAGTTGGATGAGCAAAAGACAGGCTATAGTGGCACTTTCAACTATAGAAGCTGAATACATGGTAGCCACTCATGCAAGCAAGGAAGAAGTATGGTTACAAAGATTGTGTTCAGGTATTGGGTTGGTACAACAATCAGTGAGATTAGATTGTGACAGTAAGAGTGAAATATTCCTGGTAAAGAACCCAAATTATCATTTGAATACAAAGCATATTGATGTTCAGTATCAATTTGTGAGAGACATGGTTGAGGAAAAGAAGGTGTTGCTAGAAAAGGTTGACACTTTGAAGAATGTTGCAGATTCATTGACAAAGCATGTGAGCACAAAAAATTTCTCCTAGTGTAGAGTAACAATGGGCATTGCTGCCCTGAATTGTTGAATATACAATCCCATGGACCCCTGGATGCAAATAAAACAACAAGTGGGAGAATGTTGGGTATGTGTTATATTCTTTGCATGTGTGTGTGTGGTGCATCAGATACGACAATTGCATCTGACGTTCCCTCTCACTAGAGATTTGTTGTGTGCACCGACACTTTCCTGGGGGGGTGATCCCGATTTATGTAGGAACATAATGAAATAAATAAATAAACATAAACGTAGAGATGCAGCTGAAATAACACTTCATTTCATTAATAAAAAATGACTGAAAAATGCTTACAGACAGAATGGAAATAAACTAGCTAGGGAGTTGGTAGCTTATCTCTGAGAAGAGATGTGGTAGCTACTGGCCTCTGAACTTCCTGTTACAATGAGGCTCGAAGGCCTATATATTACTGAGGAAAAATGGAAAACCCTAAACATCCAAAAACCTAACCCTAGGAGATGAAACGCTAGAATATGGGCCCCGTTGGGGTATATTGGTACATCAATTTCCCGGGGTCGTAACTTTGGCATACTATCTCTGTTTGATGCACATGATACATCGTTAGAAATATCTATCCGAGGAATACATTGCTAAAAAAAAATATCAAGTCCAGAATGGGCTCATATTTTCCAGAGCATTCATTCCCAAAAAATGTCGTTTAGGGCATCAAAACAACTCCAGAAGTTCAGGACCCGAAGAACTGCTAAAAATAGTAAATTGTGCTACAATTAAAGAAACTGAAAAACTAAAAGAAACAATGGTGTGGGTCCAAGTGGAATAGTCTGGTGGCCACCAATATCCACCTGGATCAGTCCTCCACCCTTAGGAAGCAATGGTCCCCATTGTTGAGTTCCTCCATGAGATGAGGAAACTTCTGTTGAACTTGGTCCCTAGTGAGCCACTTGCCCTGGTGAAGGGGTTGGCCTACTTTGACAACTCGGTATAGATGGATCCTCTGTTGGCGGATTTTCTTGATCTGTGTGTCCATAATTCAATCAGTTGTGGCTTGTTCCATGCAATCTGGGTTTAACTCTGTTTGTGTGAGTTGTTCTGCCATGTCAGATGTGTCTAGTAGAGGTGGAAAGTAGGGCCAAAGGAAGTCCACATTGAACACTGTGTGTAGACCAAGGAATGGTGGAATACCGAGCTCAAAGGCATTGTCCCCTATAGCGTTGGTGATGGTGTATGTCCCATATCAGAGTGGGCAAATCTTGCGGTAGGGTCCAACAAGGCACTCCTTTTGCAAATGTAGCCACACTTTGTCGCCCACCTGGAAGTTGTGTGGCACCCGATGTTGATCATGTCATTTATTGTACTTAGCATTGGATCTGTCCAAGATGTCATGACCTTGTTGGTGGATTTGTTGAATGCACTCAATGAAGTTGTTTGCCTTGTTAGCCTCATACTAGACATGGGTTGAATCTTCCCAAGTAGCCGCAAATGACATGGCTACGTCAATGGGACACAGTGGTTGGAATCCCAAGCCCACTTGAAAGGGGTTGTGGATGGTTGAGCTATGGAGAGCCCAGTTGTAGCTCTGTTGTACATAGGGGAGGCTCTCATCCCATGTGCATGGATTCTTTGAGTTGTACATGCACAGAATGTGTACAATCATCTGATTGACGACCTCTATCTGGCCATTAGTTTGTGGATGGAAAGTTATGGACTTGGTGAGCTTGGTGTCCAGCATCGACCAGAGGCTAGACCAAAATGTACTAAGGAACTTGCTGTATCGATCTGAGATGATAGACTATGGGATCCCAAAGTGTACCCACACTCATTCAAAGAAGATTTTAGCAGTGGCTTCTGCTATGATATTCTTCTTGCAGGCCATCATAATGGACATCTTCGAGAATCGGTCGATGACAACAAAAACGCAGCCATTGCCATGCTTTGTAGAAGAAAGGATTGACATGTAATCCATAGAGACGGATTCCCAAGGTTGACTGGGGGTAGGAAGAGGAGTATAGAGGCCTTGCTTCTTGATGGTCGGTTTGGAAATGGCATAAGCAGTGCAGGACTTGATGTACTTCCTGACATCCTATCGATGGTTCGGCCAATAGAAATACTTTTGCAGTACTTCCATGGTTTTCTCAACCCCAAAATGCCTAGTGACCCGACTGTAGTGTGCCTCCCAAATCATCTTGGCACGCTCGCTTGAAGGAACACAAAGGTGTCCCAAGTGACAAACCGGGGAAACCTGGAGGTGAAAATTGGGAACTTGCTTACCCTCCAAGAGTTTATTGTATGTGTGGCCGAATTTTGGATCACTTGTGTAGAGAAGAGGCCAATCAAAAGTCTCGTGCCCACAAGAGTTGAGCACAGTGTTTAGCGCCATGATGGGTGGTCGAATGAGGTAGTCTACAACATTATTGGTCCTGCCTTTCTTGTACTTAATGTTCAAATGAAACTGTTGCAGGTATGTGGACCACTTCTGATGGCGATCATTCTGCAACTTCTCTTGTGTCTGTATGAACTACAGGGGTCAGTGTTCTGTGTGGATGACCATTTCCTTTCCCAAAATGTAATGCTTCCATTGTTGACAAGCCTACACAATGGAATACATTTATTTTTCATAAGTGGGATACTTCTGGACTGTGTCGGAAATTGTCTCACTGTGATATGCCACCGGATGCCCATGTTGAGTAAGAAATGTCCCAATGGCATAGTCAGAGGCATCTATCTCGATCTCAAATGGTTGTTACAAGTCTGGTAATATGAACACTGGTGCAGAGCAGAGGCGATGATTCAACTCCCTGAATTCCTTCTATTGAGATTCAGACCAAAAGAATTTTTCTTTAGCTCCTCCCTTGGTGACTTGACTCAAGGGCCAAGTGATATGAGAGAATCCCAACACAAACCTACAGTAGAAATTGGCAAGAAATAAAAAGTTGTGGAGCTCTGTTAGTGTGGTTGGGGCTGGCCAATCTTGAATGACTTAGATCTTTGTTGGATCCACATGCACCCCCCTCTCATCAATAATGTATCCTAGATATTGAACCTAGGTCATGCCAAAAGTGAATTTCTCCAAATTGGCACACAACTTGTGTTGTTCCAGTGTTTGGAGGACCTGTCGGATGTGGTGGAGGTGCTCTTCCCAAGTCTGGCTGAAGATCAGAATGTCATCCAAGTACACCACTACAAATGAGTTGGTGAATGGCTTTAGGATGTCGTCCATTAGCCTCATGAAGGTTGTAGGGGAATTCATCAACCCGAATGGAATGACCAACCATTCGAAAAGTCCCTCCTTGGATTTGAAGGAAATCTTCCACACATCAGAGGGTTCGATTAGTACCTAGTGATACCCTGACTTCAAGTCAATCTTGCTGAAATATTTATCCCCCTTGAGTTGGTCCAGAAGGTCATCAATCCGTGGGATTGGGTACCTATTCCGAACAATGATCTTGTTTAGTGCCTGATAGTCAATGCAAAGTCTCCAAGTCCCATCCTTCTTCTACAACAACACGATCGGGCTCCCACAGGGTGATGAACTCGGTCGGATGTGACCTTTCTGCAACATCTCCTGAATATACCTCTTGATTTCATCATTCTCCAGAGAAGAGCACTGATAGATGAGTCCATTGGGTAGTGACGCACCTGGGGTCAGATCGATGGGGTACTTGACCTGGAAATGTAGAGGCACCCCTGTAGGGGAGGTGAATATGTCCTCATACTCCTCCACAACCCTATCCATTTGTTGTTTTCATATAGCGGGGCCCTGTCTAGAGGTCATGGCCACAGTCTTCCTCTTTCCCTTAGGATGGATCATCAGGAAAACAAATTTCTTGGTTTTGGAAATGAGCTTACTACATTGTTTTGCAGTAACCAAAGAGATGGTGGTAGGCAATGCTATCTCAGGTATCCTGTACAACTTATTTCCCAAGGTGATAATAATAGCACGAGCCCTAGACTCATACACAACATGTCTCTTCCACAAGTACGGTTGGCCTAATAATACATCAAAAACATCAAGAGGAGCAATGTCACATAATACCTCATCTGTGAAGGGCTTGATGTTGTAGGGAAGGTGACATTGTTAGCTGACGCGGAGGTCCCATCCTTGGTGCAGCCACCCGATGGTGTATGGTTGTGGGTGTGTTGTGGTTGGCAAGCCCAAAAAATTCACTACCTCTACCAATATGAGGTTCTTCTAGCTCCCTCTGTCGAAAATGACATGCAATGGGGAAACCTTTACCCACATATTCTAATGGAGAATACTCTTCGCCTCCTCTGGATCTTCTGGTTCCTCCTTCTGGATCTTCATGGTGGAAATAGTGGCATTGGGCTCCACATCGGTAATCTTATTCCCCCTATCATTCCCCTTGTCGGGTTCTGATTCAGAGTCAGAGCATGCATCCGATTAAGAATCCTTCAACTCGGCTACCAGTGACTGCTTGGCCCAACACTCACTTGTGTTGTGAGTGGAGCTCTTATGGAACTCACACCACTTCCCCGTGTCCTTTTTTGGCTTTGTGGTGTTTTTCTTTGATTATGGCTTTGGCGAGTTATCCTAGGCCACTCCACCTTGGCTTGGTCCTTTGTTCTGCGATTTGGTGGTACCTTTCCCTTTCTTCTGATTTGCAGACCCAAAGTCTCACTTTTTCTATTTGAACTTCTACTCAATCTTGGCAACATATCGGTATGCCACACCAAGCTAAGAGATGTCGAGGAAATCCATTTCCTCCTGAATGTATTTGTGAAGAAAACAACGGTACTTTAACACCAAATGTTTCTCTGAATATTTGATACCCAACTTTGTGCATAGTGTATGAAATAGATTTGTCATCTCATGCACATCTTGGTCCCTTTGCTGCCGCAGCATAGTCCATTGTATGTATTTGTCCTCATAGCTCCCCATGGGATAATATTGTTCCTTGATGGCATCTAGGAAAGAATTCCAAGTGGGTGTGGCTGAGAACAGAGAGGGTTCCCCCTCTCCCTATTTCTCCGAGTAGGTTTCCCACCAGTCCTTGACATGGGGGGCAGCTTTGAGGAGTGCGAAAATAATCTTTTCTCGGTCGAAAAATTCATGAACCAAGAAATATCCTTCTAATAGATTCAACCATCTATCTATGACATCTGCATCTATTTGGCCCTCAAATATGGGAATGTCAAAGTTTACTTGTACCTTAAAAGGAGTGGCACCTCCAGAGTGGATGTTGGATGTCGATGCGCCGCTAGTGGGAATCTGTTGAAGAATCTGGGCAAAGTTGTCCATCATCGCATTCATTTATTTCTTGAGGGCCTCCTTGAGAAACATTTTGATAGGATCTCTTGCTCCCTCATCTTTCTTTTCTTCTCCCATGGGCGGTCGTCGGGGTTTGTGAGATTGATCTTGCAAAGGTTCCACCAGATTGAGCCCCAACTCCTTATACCCTGACCTCGTTGGGGACATGCAAAGAAAGATCAAGAATGAGCAGACCACTCTGATACCACTAATCCCGATTTATGTAGGAACACAATGAAATACATAAATACACATAAACACATAGATGCAGTGGAAATAATACTTCATTTCATTAATAACAAATGACTGAAAAATGCTTACAGACAGAATGGAAATAAACTAGCTAGGGCACTGGTAGCTTATCTCTGAGAAGAGACGTGGTGGCTACTGGCCTCTGAACGACATGTTACAATGAGGCTCAAAGGCCTATATATTACTGAGAAACAATGGAAAACCCTAAACATCCAAAAACCTAACCCTAGGAGATGAAACGCTAGAATATGGGCCCCGTTGGGGTAAATTGGTACATCAATTTCCCTGGCTCGTAAATTTGGCATACTATCTCCATTTGACGCACATGATACATTGTTAGAAACATCTATCCAAGGACTACATTTCTATCAACGAATATCAAGTCCAAAATGGAATCATATTCACAGAAGCATTCATGCCTAAAAAACATCGTTTAGGGCCTCAAAATAGCTCCGGAAGTTTAAGACCCAAGGAACTGCTAAAAATAGTAAATTGTGCTACAATTAAGGAAATTGAAAAACTGAAAGAAACAATGGTGTGGGTCCAAGTGGAATAGGCAGGTGGCCACCAATATCCACCTAGATCAGGGGGGTAGGTATGCCCTTCCCTGGTTACGCACAACGTTCAACAACAGGCGGTAGGCCGAGGCTGACGGGGTTCGGGGCAGCGGCTCAAAAAAACAAAAATTGGGCAGTTTTTGCTATTTTTAGCGGTTTTGTAAATTAATCCCAGATTAATGGATTGGGGTTTTGGTATCTACTAAATACCTAAAAACATTGTATATATTGTATGGTGAATGGTGAAATTCAATATATGAATATAAGAAAGGTTTTCCCAGTTGAGGGTTTCCGGTATAAAATCTTTGTGTACTCTGTGTATGAGCCATTGATTAACTTTTGTCTTTATTAAGAATCAATATGAATTTATTTACTTCGCAGGTTTAAAACTTACACAAATCAATGGGGTGCTTAACCTGGGAGTGTAGAGGTACCCTGGTAGGTGAGGAGAAGATATCTGAGTATTCTTCCACAACCTTATCTACTTGCTTCTGTTGTGTGAAGAGGTCATCCGCAGAGACCCTGGATGTGGTTGTGATATTTCTCTTATTCTGAGAGCAAATCATGAAGAAGACAAACTTCCCTATCTGAGATATGACCTTCCTGCATTTCTTAGTAGAGATCAAGGAAAGAGAACTAGGTGGGACTGCCTTGGGTATCTTGTAAAATTTCCTATTCATAGTAATAAGAGAATTATGAGGCCTAGACTCATATACAACATGAAATTTTCATAAATAAGGTTGGCCCAAAATAACATCACAAAATTTGAGAGGAAAATCTGTTGGCAAATATTGAACAAGCAACGAATGCGTGTTGATGGTTGTTGTCATTGATGGCAACAGTGGAGATGGCAGGATAAGAAGGATAAAACCCCTTGGGTATTCGGAAAAAAAAGATTAGGAGGAACAACATTGAAGAAAACACGCGCAGCAAGAGTTTACAGAGAAGAAGGAAGACAGAGATCTAGTGACCGTTGGATCCCATTCAAATTTCTCGAAAGGCCGACAACCGTCATATCTGCAGAAGTTGCGAGGGAGATAAGTCATCGGAGATTCGGGGATCGGGACTTTGAAATGTCCAATTCACTTGACATCGAAAACCCAGAAATCGCGATATGCGATTTCGTGATTCGATCGCAACCGTTAAATCAAGCAGATATCGGGACCATCCACTTGTAGACAAGAGGCTTCATCGGAGTTTTGGGGATCGGAATTTCAATATGCAAAGAACACAATGCAACGAAAACCCCGATTTCACGATATGAGAAATCCAGACTGAATCTAAATCGTCAGATCAACATGTGATCTAGATCGTCGATCTAATTCATGACAGAAGTCCACGTCAGCTAGGGACACGTGGCACAACCAAGTAATGATAGGTGGTAGGCAGATTCAACACTTCAGGCACAGGCAAGTCACAAATCAGAGTGAGACGTGGCAGTATTTAACACGTGTCAGACCACGTGTGACGTCAGTAGAGTATCGGGGATTGGGACTTTGTAATGACAAAATCTCTTGACATCAAGAACTCTGAAATCATGATATGTGATTTCATGATGTAATCACAGCTGTTGGATAAGAATGATATATGGACCGTTGATTTCCTTCATCGGAGAATCAGGGATCGAGAACTCTATAGGCATGTACATGATGACATCAAAAATGCTGAAACCCTGATGAGAGATTTGACCGAGGTCATGTGTTAATGGTCATATGGGCCGAGGCCTATAGAGAATAGGGCTAGTGCATGGAAAAGGGCACATCGGAATCAGGGTTCGAAACTTTGAAGTGGCAAATTCACCTGACCTCAGGAGTGTCGATTTCGCGATATGCAAAATCGAGATACAATCTGAACCATCAGATCAGTCTATGATCTAGACCATTGATTTTAGACAATGTTGGAGTTTCACGAATCGGGATATGGTAAGGATTGCAACATGAATTGCGAAATTGTGATATGAAATATCACGACACAATCATATCCGTTGATTCAATATTGCACCTGGATCATTGATTTGACCGATTTATGGACTTTTGTGTATCAGGATTCATAAGTGAAAAGAACAGTGAACATGAAGAACTCCAAAACCCCTATAGAAAGACATAAGGTTGTAGTCACGAAGTGAAGGTCACGTCGACTGGGAGCTAAGCTGAGGAGGGATAGCGTATGAAAGGAGCCATCAGGAATCGGAGAATCGCGAGTCCGGAGGACTTGTGAATGTTGACATCGCAACTGCCGAAATAGCGATGAGTGAAATCTTGATTAGATCTGGACCGTTGGATCAAGTATTGATCGGAGGGCTGTTGTTCTTCCTCACACATTAATGCTTCAATTATGAATCAGTTAAGAGAAACAGACTGATGATGAAAAATTGGTTAGTGTTTCAGTTGCCAAGACAGATGCCTTTGTATTACCGATTGGAAGGGGAAGTGGAATCGTCAAGGTAGCTTGTATAAAAGAATATGAATGAGACTGAATTGGGTTGGTCGTTCTGAATTGAAAAATTATGAAACAGTAAGAAAGGAGAAGAGGTTCAACATGAAATTTCAATAGATATACAGAATGGAATGAAATGTAAAAGAGAGACAAAGCAGAATGACAAACAGAGCAGAAGAAGATGAACATAATGACAGAAGAATGTGATGTAGAGCTGACCTGTAAAGGAAGAGAAGAATTGCAAAACAATCTATTGAAGATCAGATTTACAGAACAGGTTAAAAATGGTAAGAAGTGATTTATCTGCATAAGTTGTCTGTGTATTTATTATTTGATATTCAAGGGTGCTTGGGAGGTGCTTGGGAGGACTGTTTTCCTTAGAAGTTCAAGTGGGGGCTTGAACACAGGAAGTTGTAACTTCCATCTGGTTGTAGCCAGAGAAACTAGGGTGGCAGGGTGGTGCTAGGGAGAACAGGTGTTCTCTGTTATGCAGGTTGGAGCCTGTGTAACTGGAAGTTGGTGCTTCCATCCAGTTGGTGCTGGAACTTTCAGGAAGTTGGTGCTTCCATCCAGTTGGTGCTGGAATACTCAGGGAGTTGGTGCTTCCTTCTAGTGGGTGCTAGATAAACGAGAGAGTTGGAGCTCTCAAACAAGTTGCAGCTTGTAAAACAGAGGTAGCAGCCTCACATTGAGTTGGTGCTCAACTGTAAATGATTTACAGAACCGAAAAAGACTGCCTATCATTTCGAAGAAGAAGAGGTTTTCTCCCTTTATGGGTTTCCTCGTGAAAATCTGTCTCTATGTGTACTTTATGTGTGACTGATGGTCTTTATTTTTACTGTTCATATGTTGTATATTGTTGATGACCACATGAAGAGAGATTAACAATGTTTAATAAGTATAAAATTGTTTAAGCTCATAAACAACTAATTCACCCCCCCCC
>ML778232.1:227652-249858 GCA_009831015.1 Picea engelmannii | reverse complement strand
TACTCCAAAGAAACATTTGGATGGTTTGGCATATAGTTGTTGCTCCTTTAGTAGTTGTAGCACCTTGTCAACATGTTGCACATGATCCTCCCAAGACTTGCTATAGATTAGTATATCATCAAAAAATACTAAAACAAATTTTCTAGGGAAGGGCTTGAAAATGGAATTCATCATACCTTGGAATGTGGAAGGTGCATTTGTAAGTCCAAAAGGCATGACCAAAAATTCATAATGGCCTTCATGAGTTCGAAATGTTGTTTTTGGGATATCTTCTTCCTTCATTTTTATCTGATGATACCCTGAACAAAGATCCAAATTTGTGAAATAGATTGCTCCATGTAGTTCATCTAACAATTCATCGATGATGGGAATGGGAAACTTATCTTTAATAGTGATCTTGTTGAGCTCTCTATAATCTGGACACATACGTCATGAGCTATCTTTCTTCAATACCATTACCATTGGTGTAGAGTAAGAACTTTGGCTAGGTCTAATAATGCCAACCTCTAACATTTCTTCAACCATGCGCTCAATTTCACTCTTCTAGGCATAAGGGTATCTATATGGCCTGATGTTAGGAGGAACACTCCCAAGAATTAGGTGAATTTCATGATTATGATTTCGAGTGGGTGGGAGACCTTTGGGAATATCTTCAAATACTTTGGAATTCTTATCAATGATCCTTTGGAGATCTTGAGGAATAGATGGCTTAGATGTTTGAACATCTAGTGAGCATAGTTGTGCAATAATTCCTTGATGCCCCTTTTTCAATAATTTTGTCATGTCATTAGAGCTTATCACCTTACCGGGCTTCCCTGTAATACCTCTTAACTCAATTTCTTTTCCTTCCAATGAAAATTTCATGAAAAGTTCTTGAAAATTAAAAGCCATTATTCCTAATGATTGTAACCATTGGATTCCTAGTACAACATTTGCACCAACCATGGGTATAGCAATCATTGGACTATTCATTACATATTCACCCATAGTAAGATTGATCTTATTGCATTTTCCTGAGCAATTGATAGTTCCTCCATCTGCAATCATTACTTGAAACTCTGGCATTGGATATACAAATCAATTGAGATCTTTGGCTAATTTATAGTGAATGAAATTAGGAGTACTTCCAGAATCAATTAGGACTATTACCTTTTTCTTTTTGATGTATCCTTTGATCCTGAGGGTTTGAGGAGTGATAATTCCAGCCAATGCATTACACGATATCGTGGGAATCAACTTTTCAGATGGAATTGCTTCTACATTTGCATCTTGAGATGGTTCTTGTTATTGTTCTTCTTCCTCTTCACAATCTATGTAGAATAATTTCATCTCACCACACTTATGTCCCTTACTGTACTTGTTGTCACAATTAAAGCATAAACCTTTTGCTTTTATTTCCTCCAATTCTTGAGGTGTCAACCTTGTAGGTTGAGGTGTTTTAGGAGAAGGAGCATTGTTCTCTCTATAGATTTTAGTATAGGTCCTTCTAGTAGCCATAGCCATATTTTTACTTTCAATATTTCTTTCCACCTTAAATGCATTCTCCAATGATTTGGGTTCCCAAAGGTGAACCCCATGTTGAATGTTATCCTTTAAAGTGCCTATGAATACATCAATCAAGTGCTCATCTGGAATATCGGTTACCTTTATATTCAATCTTTGGAAGTTCTCAATCTACTCGGTAACTGAACCCTTTTTCTTGAGATTTATCAATTGGCTAAAGAAGGTATTGCTCCTTGTATCCTCATAGTGTGTTATCATTTCTTCCGTGAAAATTGTCCAAGTATTGAGTGATTTGCGAGAACAAAGCCATCGATACCAAACAAATTGATTAGGTTCTAAATATAAAGAAGCAATTCGTACCTTTTGTGTATGTGGCACATTATGGAGATCAAAGAATTTCTCCATCTGAAGTATCCATGTGATTAGGTCCTTGCCATCAAACTTCCTCATTTCAATATTAGGAAAGTGGTTGGTCTTCATACCAAAGTTGGAGTTTCTCCATTCTTGATTCACCTTCCTTGTGTCCTCATCGTGAATTTCATGGGATGCATTTTCACTTTCAGGTGTCTTCTCTATTACAAAATTTTTCAATACTTCGATGATATCCCCTTTCAATCCATCCATCTTAGTATCCAACTTAGCTTCTATTGAATCCATCAACTTAGCTTCCATTGAATCCATCTTAGTATCCAACTTAGATTCCATTGAATCCATCTTCTTTTGTAGTTCATTTATGTCCCTACGCATTTCTTTACCTTCATCAAGAGTCCAATTAGGATTTTCTGGAGGCTTATTTGGTGTAGAAGGTCCCTGTTTTGGTGGCATGTTGGCCAAGTATCACTTTTGAATCTTGATTTTGAGGTGGTTCTGCTAGACAATATTTATTCTGTTCTATCTCCCAAGTTTTGGCCCTTCTGGGTATCAAACTTTCTTTTAGGTATTTATCTGATACTTCTTCTCTCCAATGCCACATGTATGATCAAAATTGGATGTGCCAAGTGGAATTTATGGTAACTTCCTCACAGCTTGCCGATTTTTGTCCTTTCCAGGAGATCTCACGTGTATAGCATGCCTCGCACAAAATAATTGATATCAAATTATGAAACTCATATCCAAAATAATAAAGATTGTCAGAAATCTAATGAAACTAGTCCCACTCAATTTGGATACTCTAGCAAGAAGTTATGATTGTCTTACCTGGAACACCTTCTTGAGACTAGTGAATAGGACTAGTCAGATACCCTATCTTACACAAGGTGTATCTACAAATTTAAGATGACCCAGAAGCTAAAAGTTTTACCACAGATACCTTACTAATTTCTGTAAATGTCCTTCAGAGTTTAGGGTTTAAAACATTACAAAAAGAAATTTATAGAGAAAATTCCGCAATGAATCATTTCAGGATGATTTCGGAACCCTATCTTGTATAGGTTGTATCTATGAAAGTATAAGACCTCAGGAGCTGAATTTTGAATTCGACGTACCTTGATCTGTCTAATAAATATACTCCAAGCCATTCCTTCTGAAACATTATAGAAAAATAGTTATAGTGAAAATTCTACGGTGTCTCAGATGTAGCAGTGAAACCCCAAGACCTTGAGTTATGATACCATATGTTAAGAACCAAACATCAATATAGCATAGAAAAACCTCAGGATAAGTAATCAACGCCTTGAAAAAGAGATAATTTCAGATAATAATCCTCTTCAAGGGGGAAACCTTCTTTTACCCCATTTAAATGTTCAAGTACAAGATGATTCAAAATGAAAATCTCTCCTTGGTTTATATAGAAGACTAGGAGGTATAATTACAACTAATGGCCTAAAGCCGACATAAATAAAATAACATTAATAATATAATATGCCCCAATTAAGGGGTAATTATCCAATATTAGGGCTTAACATATTTTGGGAAGGAAGGCATGCACGAGGAAAGCGACAACTGGAAGGAAGAGAATCACGTTCACATGCATGGAAGACGTAATGACATTAGGGTTAGGGTTTTTTTAATACATTGTAATGGTTGGTTATATGGAAATGTATAAATATAGATATTTAAGTCTCATAGAGAGAGCTAGCAAGGGGGTGGCCTAAAAGGAGCTAGAGGTGGATATAGAGGGTCTTGAGAGGGAGTCATGTTTTGATATCTAGTTGTAATATTTTGCTATATGACCTAATTTTGTAAGTTGTTGAGTTGGAGAGGAGGAAGGAAGGTATATATTAAGGATTGAATCATAGGATGAGGATCCTGGTGCGATCTAGTCCCCCTCATAGTATATCTCAACCCAAATGAGAGGATTTATAAAGCACGTGATGCTGTAGTTTTGGAACTACTATAGTAGAATACCTTAAGATATAGATTTTTGTGGATGTAGATAGGAGGGTGTGAACCATGGTAAAACATGTGTTATGTGATTGAATTCATTAGTTTCATTATTGTTTCTATGTAGATATTAGTATGTTGAATGAATGAGTGGATTATATTCCATGCACAATCATGAATGATAGTTTATTTCTTTAATAAGTTAAATAGAACTCTCAGTGAACACTTCTCATATCTCCACTCAATCCTGGACTATAAACACTTGAGTATTGCAGTGACCCATTAAGACTATCTCAAGTGAGATGCTCCAGTGCACTCTATCCGTTGTGTTTCCTTCTAGTTTACCAAGAGGGAATATAGTTTTAGAGGTTTTGTTGGAACCCCAATAGACATGAACCCTGGGTTAATCAAGTTAAAGGTATAAAAATATGATAATAAACCAACACTATTTATAGAAATCAAATTCACCAAAGGAGATTTCTTCAACCCAATGTTCAAATGACCATGGGAAAAAAACCACGAGCTTATCCATTTAAGCACTGCTCCTAGTGCCTCTTCTTTCACTATGATTCCTCTATCATGAGACTAGTGCTAGAACCAAGTCCTCTAGACTTCAGCCTTCTTACATTCTTCTGGAGTAATACTTTCAAAGTAAATTTCGTCGAAGTACATATAAGCGCTCCATGTTGAAATTATTCATCATATACCCTTAGGCTAAGAACCAAAGGCTTAAATCATTTTTTCCATGTAGTTATTGAACTTGGACCTCAAGTTTCTTAAGAAACTTCACATGACCAGGAGCTAGGACCATAGACATAGGAAAAAGGAGCTCTGACTCTCCGGGTATTCAGGATTATTGGACTTTTGATAGTTCAAAATCCTTGAAGTAAATCGATCGAAGTGGTCATATTGTATAGGTGACTTTTACATGTCATTCAACAATCCATGATTACCCTATCCCTCCACTGGATTAATCCAATGCCTAAGATTTTAATCTCTTGGATCTGATGGCTGACGGGATTATGGATATTATTTTAACACTTCAAATGAGCTAAATCCCACGTGTTCATGTTGACCTGTGTTGGAAATAGACCAAATTGGAAACAAGGATGATCATGGGAAAAGAAAGCATGCAGACACTGAAGTAACAGCTGGAGGAAAACACAACACGCATGCATGCAAGAAGGTGTGCACAAGGAAAGTGACAGCTGGAAGGAAGAACAACATGTGCGCATGGGAGGAATACCTAACGTCTGTAGGGTTAGGGTTTTGGTAATATATTTTAAATGACTGAAGAGCCTGAAATATATAAATATAGATACGTAGGTATCATAGGGGATTCCTTCTTGTTAGTTTAGTTTTGCATTGTTATATCATAGATATGCACAAGTCAATGCGAATTGTAGTGTTATTATGTACTATTTTGTAAGTTGTTGAGAAAGAGGAGAGGAGAGAAGGAATATCTGAGGATTATATCGCAGGCTGAGGATCCTAGTGTGATCTAGTTTTCCTCATATAGATCTTACCCATCTCAGGAGAATTGTAAGCGTGCGACACCAGATATGTAGAACTACCATAATAAAAGAGCCAAGAGCCAAATATTTGTGGACGTATCCTGGGAGGGGGTGAACCATGGTAAAATCTATGTAATGGGATGAATGCATGCATATATTTACCATCTTTTCAGTATTTATTTACTATGCCTAATGAATAAATGAGTTGTTACATTGCTTTCTTAATTACTGTTGTGAGATTAAGGGAATAACTCGTGAATAACAGTAGGTTGCAATCACAAGTTATAATAAATGGTCCAGAAGACAGATCCCATATCTTGCGGTCAATCCTAGGCTGTAAACACATGAGTCTTATAGCCCACCCATTAAATATATCTCGGGTGAGACTGCATGACGCATTTTGCGTGTTGTTGCATTGCCTTCTAGTTTACTAGGAGGGCCGATAGTTTTAGAGGCTTTTGTTGGAAACCCGAAAGACATGAAACTTGGGTCAATAACTCATATGATAGAGTTAAACCATTAATTAGTAACCAATAACGTTTATCTGTTGACCTGGAACTGGCTGAGTGGATGCCACGTGTCACCTTGATTAATGAATTTTGTATACCTTATTTTCTAAATGATCCTCGACATGTGTCACCTTCTGAAATGCACCATGTATCACTTTCTAGATCGTTGATTACATATAATGATTTATGTTATTCTGATCTTCCTATTAGATTGGAAGGCTAGCAGGATTTCATGATTATGGATTTTCACTTCGTGGCTTTGACACTTTGTGTCTTTGGAACTTCATAGATTTTCCTAGTCTCTAGTAATCGTTGAAGTGGCGAAGTTTTAGAGTCCCAAAACTTATGCTATCCTTCCACTCTTGATCTAATTTCTTGAATTACCCCTAAATTCTTCCCTCAATATAATAGTTGGAAGGATTTTTTGACTTCTGAACTTTGGAACTTTGAGAATAAAGTTGTTCAACTTCCCTGAAGGGTCAACACCAGATGACCATGACTAACAGTTGGGATTTCAAACAATATCCCTATTAGATTAGACAGCTGGTAGGATTTCGTGAATTCACAACTTCTTGATTTCATGCCTTTGCCTTGTCTCTAATAATCACTGAAGTGGTGAAGTTCCAAAGTCATGAAACTTATTTTATGCTTCCACTTGGCTTCAATCAATGGTTGATATTTCGACATTCCTATCAAATTGAATGGTTGTGAATGCTCTCGAAATTCATTTCAATATGTGATCAATGGTCACGATCACTTGAAGTCTTTTGCACATGATTTATCTACCTGCAAAAATCTGTTTCATCTTCACTTGAATGCACTAACTCCTCCTGATATTTGTATCATTGCTCTCCTTTATTCATTGTCTGTACATGATCGCAATACTCTATTTCTCTTGATCTTTCCCTCAACCTTTCCAAAGGTATTAACACTGGATTTTTTGATTCTGTATGTGGATATTCTATGGATTAACTAATGTGTTTCCCTCCTGATCTTTGATATTTTTATTCATTTTCCTTCATGCATTTTCCATGGTTTATATCAATGACAACTATGACTTAGCATGCATTCCGAACATTACTATCCTTCCTGAGATTTTGATGTGTTCTCCTTCATATATTTTCACTCGTTGAAATCAATGAAAACTAGACTTCCAACAATATTTCCCTTTGGTATTGATGGAAACACCTAACTAGAAATGCTTTAGGATTTTCATCATTGAATTGTTAACTTTCCCTTTAGACTAGTTCTTCTTCATCATCATATTTGAACAATCTTTGACATTATTTTTTTTACTAGACTTTCTTTCTCCCCCTTTGATAGAAAATATATAAAGGGTGTTTCTTTTCTCCCCCTAAGGTTATACTCCCCCTGTCCATGTACTCTCCTCCTTTTTTTTAAACTTGTTTTACTGTTTATCTCTCCCCCTTTGACATCAATGAAAAAGAGTGAAAAACTCTTACCGCTTCTCTCCCCCTATCAATTTATGCTTCCATAGGGTTTTCCCATTTGTCATAAAGGACAAAGGAGTGAATCTTACTAATCTTCTTGATATGCCTCTTTATTATTCTTGATATTTTGATCTTTCACAAGAATACCATTAATCAATACCAATTAATTTAATTTCCATTCTTAAACCAATTTAATATCTTACTCATAGTCCTTCGACTCTATAGAAACCAAATTAATCATTTGTCCCTTAGAAACAAGATTGAATTGGCCCTTTCATCTATTGTTTGTATTTTTTCCTCAGATACTTAAGACATTGTTTAGTTTTTCATGATACTTAGGCTATAATCCTCTTCTAACTGGAATGATGTAGCTCTTCAAACCATGCTTTTTCTCAATAGCCTCTTGCAATTTCAGTTCTCGATACCAACAGATCTTGTTTCTCTTTGTCATTAATCAATTTTCCATGTTTATGCTTTGTCTTTATATATTTTTAACTCCTCTGCTTCTTTCATTTTTAGATTTATTTATAAATTTTGTTGAGGGGGAATTGAGTAGATCATCAAATTAAAATTGAAAACTCATCAAGTTATTTATTGCTTAATCCTACTGGTGAATCTGTATCTGATAGTTCATCAACATTACTATTTTGTGCAATAGAATCTTCTTCATATTCTTATTTAGAATTTTCTTTTTTGCATTTTCCATTTATTGGCCAATGGGAAATTTATTTGCAGAATATTATCAAGATATGCACTTTTGTCATGTTCTTCTTTAGGAATTCTCCTTTCTTGAGATTGATCCACTTTATATGCACACCTCTGATATTTATATTCCTTATTAGGCACTTTAGAGATCATTTTCCTATCAATATTGGGTGCAATATCTTCATCATCTTTTTGCATTTCAAATTTTCTTCTCCAAGTCTTTCCATGAGGCACTCTTCTTGTTGGACCTTTCCTTTCAGAATTTTTCTTTTGAGAATTTTCATCTCCTCTTTTCTTCCAAACTTCATTAGATTTTCTTCCTGAATTGTATTAATTATTCGTTATGGGTTGACTTCTTGATTTACTAGAGTCTTGGGATTTGTAGCCAAACCTATTACAGTTGTAACATATCATTGTATGAAAAAACTTTGTTGTGTGGTCAAAATAATTGCATCTCCAACATCTCATTAAGTTATTGGATCTTCCTGAATCTCTCCTTTCATGACTCTTGCATTCAATTGATTTATGACCAAAGTTATGACAAGAAAAACAATAAACATTGAAGTTGTTTCCATACTTGAGTTTGTTTTAACATGAGAAGTCTTCCTTTTGATATGTTTCTTGGTTTTGACTTTTATAGCTTCTTTCTTCAACAAAACTTTGAGCTTGTATTTGGTCTGTGACTATACTTTTTCCCTTTCAGGAGGATGAGCCTTTATTATGATTGGGAATGGGGTTCCACTTACTACCTTCTTCTTTCTTATTGTACCCAAGACCAATTTTGTCATTGGATAATATTTGACTATCCTATCCAAGATAACTGAGCTATTATGGAATTTGATAGTTACATTTGTCTTTTCATTCTTATTTTTGAGGTTGACAACTTCCAATTCCAATGTGTGACTTGATTATTACTTTTTAGTCAACGAGATCTTTGGGGATTATTTAATTTCCTTAGTTGGAGCCATAATAATTTAGCAAAGGTACAATGTCCCATGTTTTCTTTGACTTGGTATGACAGTCCATTATGGATTGCTTTTATTTCCACTAAATTGTTTCTCTTTGCGTCTTTTGCAGTTTTGGATTTTTTCTTTGAGGTCATTAAGTACCAAGGACTACATACTATTGAATCCAAAACGCCAGATCCTCTTGAATTTAGATACCTTTTCATTATTTACGTTGAATAATAGTAGCATGTTCCATCAAATAAGGGAGATTCAGTTGTGGAGAGAGACATGTGTACACCCATTTGTGTGTTTAGGAGGATCTTCCTTCTAGTGATTAGACTTATTTTCTTGAATAAAACTCGCTATGATACCAATTTTTAAAATACACACTGACACTGAGAGGGGGGAGTGAATTAGTGTCTTAAACTTTTAGACAATTCTCACACTTTCTCAAATTTCATAAATTATATGTATTTTAATTTCGGTTACAGGAAAATCCCCTTGTGGACAAGTGGATTTCCTCTTGAACCATAAACTCTAAGATCAAGATAGAAAGGTGCTAACAATCACTGAAATCCTTTTAAACCTAGCTAATTCAATCAAATATAGAAAAGGAATAAGAATATAACTTTTTGTCGATGTTTGTCCTTGCCCAGTCCAAGTTGAGCCTTGATCCCCAAGCTCTTCAACAAGTCCTGGAATCCAATAAAAACAAAGACAAAAAAACTTCCTATTCTACCATGATTAATTCAAAACTAGATCTATATATCAAACACAAGTTCATGTAAGCATACACAACCTTGAAAGAAATAGGCCAAGCACATGTATTAATGAGAACTAGATAGAAATACTTACACACCTTTGATGAAGTTGCAACAACCTCTTCCAACTCTCCTTGTCCAACCCCTTGCTCAAATAATCCACAATCAAAATGAATATGCTTTACTGATTATCTCCCTTATCAGATTGTAAGTTTGATGCCTTCAATTTTCTCAATACCACTTCTCATGAGATCATAAGTTAGGTGTCTAAACTCCATGTGCCTTTCACCATGAGAAGGCCTCCTTATATAATCTAGGAGAGAATAAACCACCTTAGAGATTCTTGGGATAGGTTGAGTATCATTCTCCATCAGTTGTGGATATTCCCTAAGATCCAACCTTGACCTCAGATTCGAATCCAACCAACTCCAGAGATGAGGGGGATGTTTCCCCAATTTTCCTCAACAACCCAAGATTTCTTCAAGCAGCCCAGTGCTCCCCCAAAATGGGGCATAGAGTGTTGCAACGCTCCCCCAAAGGAGGGAAAGGAAAACTGGCACTCCTTGCTAGTGGGTAGGGGAGAGCTGCCCCAAATTTCCTTAAAAAATCCCAGTGCTCCCCTAGAAGGGTGCACAAAGTGTTGGAACACTTCCCCAAATAAGGGTAGGGAGTGTTGGCACTCCCTGATAGTGGTAGGGGAGCTTTGGCCTTAAAAATTCATTTTTAAGTGGGTTTTTTAATGGAAAAATCTTTGTACTCTGCATCAAATGATTTCTCCTTCTTAAACCAATCTTTGAGGGTGTCTTTGAAGTGTCCTTGTGATGTCATTCGAGACACGACGTGGACAAGATTATTGTATGATGTCTGTGACACTTGCGACACCTTTGGCCAAAATCTGACACTTGTAACGATGAAAATCAGTCATCATTGTAGTGAGTAATTTTTATGTGTAATAGATTCCCCCCCAAAGTGCGAATTTAGAAGACAAAAATTGATGAATGAAGTACTTTGTAGAATTTTTTGAGCAAGGGTATGTATGTAGAGAACTTGGTAGAATTTTCACATAACCATCAAACAAATATTATGACATGTTTCAAACCCAAGGCAGACATACCTATGCTTGGGTAATAAAGACTTGCAAGGTATGGCCGCCATAAGATAAACCATAGATCCATAATTATATTAACAAAGAGTATAGCCACAAAAGATACAATGTGGATCTATACTTCCATGACATGAACTGATCGTAACCATGAAAAATAAATAGTGGATCTATGAAACGACAAGACATAGACACACACCAATACAAAGTGTATCTGTGTGAAAGTATATGTGTCAACATTCAAGAGAAACTTCATTGCAACTTGGGAAAAGTACATAACATAGTGATTACTCAACCCAGGGTCTTCTTACCAATCCTAATGTAGTATGAATATTACCATGTGAATAGATGTCCTGATGTCGAAAATGGCAGAAACCACTTGATTATTGGTCAATGAGGTAAATAATTAAAAAGAGGGAAATCACCATTGATGTCAATGATTCCCAAGCTACCCTAGTACAATCCAATGAATGTGAATAGATGAACTGAAGTCGAACATCTGTGCAATCATCTGATCAGGGGTCAATGATGTAAACCCACTATCAAAAGTGAGGAGGCCTGCAATTGAGGCATGCAAGTCCTAAGGTACTAACTAGTTTCTAAGTCTATTTCTCAGATAATATGTTGAAGTCAACAAGAACAGACTCGTCCCAGGAGGGCCTTGATGTATCCCCCATAAATGACACAAAAATGACAGAAAGATGTAAATTGGTAGATCAAATGAACATGGACTAACATGGGTATTGAAACAAGATAATTATGATGGATGACTCTCAAGGAAGATACTTCCCTTGAAAACTGAGGCACAATAGCAGAAACATGACATGGACCAAAACATGATGATGTAGTGTATAATGTGACTTTCGTTGGGTGAACCAAAGGAGTAAAGAAACTCAGAGGATTGGCTCAGTGTAGAGGTTCAGCGGATTAAAATGAATAAAAAGACAAAGTGTCGTGTTCAAGGGCGATCGTAAGAGTGACTTGTGATGTTCCCAAAAACTGCTTGGCTTACTTCCTTCAATTTGTTTCCCCATCCAGATAGACAAGTACCTCTTTTTTATTTAACTAGTTCGAGGAGGATAACACATGCTCAATATAACTCACCTTCGGTAAGTCCATTTTTCTTTTTTCAACAAACTTGAAGAACTAAGGGTTCGGTCCCATATGGGCCCTTCAATGTATGATTTTTTTCACGAGTCCATAGAAGGTAAACTCGGTGATTTTTCATGTTTAGAGAGTCTGAAAAGAACTTAAAGACAACTCCAGGGTTGTTCTTTTTCGTAATTTTAGTCTCCCGAGGCCGAAAAAAAGATAAACTACCACTTGCAAGATGCCCTTTCAAACCTTTTAATGAATGTGAAAGGAAGCAATATCACTCAACAATCTTTTCATGTTTAGAGAGTCTGAAAAGAGCTTAAAAGAGACTCCAAGGGGTTTCTTTTTTGTATAACCTTTACGAGTCCGAAAAATTTATAAAATTATACTCGGTTACATTATCATGTATTTTCGAGCATGAGAAAGAACAAAGACTAAGATCGGTATTGGTTTCATTTTTACACAAGCTTGAAACAAAATTAAACTATTCTTGTAAATTCCCAATGTAATTTCCAAAGGTTGGGATACCCATGGATGGTTGGTGTTGTACACCCATCTTGAAAAGCTAGTGGAATAACTCCAAAATGGTAATCAAAGGCTAGAGACATGCCCCCCAAGATTCAATTGATTCATCGACTTTGAGGTTGTCACCAATTTCTGTACTAGATGGAGAAAAAGCATAAGGGTGGATGAAATGAAGGTTCAAATATGAGACCTAATGAAAGACTCGACTTGACATCTACAAGATCTAGTGAAAAGACTTGACTCAATGGGAGAGGTGATTGTTTCATTTTTTAACGATCTTGACATATGAAAATAACTATGATCATGGCTATGGGTTCAATCCCGAGATTCATATTTCATTTTTTAATGAGCTTGCTACGAAGAGGAAAAACTGTGCTCATGACCTCTATTTCATTTTTTAACGAGCCTTCCACAGAGAAGAGAAACAATGCTCGTGACTTATTCTTGATCATGGTTTCCAAGAGGATAATTCTCTGGAAGGAAACCATGTCAAGGGACAAAACTCAGTCATGGCTTCCAAGAGATCTTCACTGGATGGAAGAACAATGCTCTAGAAGGAACACATGTCGAGGGTCGCGATAGGGGTAAGGAAATCAGGCTCCAATATCCCTACCAAAGAGATCACCATGTCAACTACCAGATATAAGTCATTGGAGTTTGAAGTCATGGGAGACAACACCACATAATTGACCTGTGGCAGAGGTGATATCGACTGCATATAAGAACCGTTTAGGGAGGTAATTGGATTGATGGTCAAGTCAGGGCCAATAAATGAAAGTTGATCAATAGTCACCATTCTTCCATCAAGCGGGAAATATATCACATGAAAAGGAGTGGAAACAATATCTTTCATGGCATAGACATAAACTCTCCCAAGGAGTAAATCCAAATCCAAGAGGTCATGGACTACCATAACATCAATAAAGACAATTTTCCCTCCTAAAATTATGGGAAACTAGGGAAGGATCCCTAAAGGGTGATTGGTTCTTTTGTTAAAAGCGAACAGAGTCTGGGTAACCGACACAAGCTGAGGATAACCTAAATCCTGCCAAGCAATAGAGGAAAAAATACTAATGGATGAACCTTCATCTATCAGTGCATGAGGAACGTCCTGACCACAAACCTATACTGTAATATTGAAAGGAATGTGAGAGGGAAGATGAGGTCCAGTTAGCACAACCCAATCAAAAAGGATGGCCTCATTACTTGGAGGGGGTTTTACGGGAGGAGGAATTTCCCCCAGCACGGTAGATTTTGTATCAACGAGAAAAATGTGGAAAGAATTGGGTTTACTCTCTAATGGGAGAGTGGGATTGACTGATAATGACATCAAATTGACCACTTGGGTTTCATTCTCCAAGGGGAGAATGGGGTCAACAGGTGGAAACGGATCGACTTCTTGGGTTTCAATCTTTAATGGGAGAGAAGAATCGATTGAAGATGGGATCAAATCAACCACTTTGTCAACTGGTTCAACTAAGGATGTGACTAGATCAACGACGTGATCAACCAGACTGATCGATGAAGGGACTAGAGAAACCACTTTGGCACTCGTCAAAAGAGGAGTGGTATTGACCACGTTGGCACTCTTTAGATGAAGGGTGGGACTGTCCAATGAAGGGACTGGATCAGTCACTTGGATTTCACTTTTCAGATGAAAAGTGGGGTTGATCAATGATGGAAATGGATCAACTACTTTGGTTAGTGGTTCAACCGAGGATGAGACTAGATTGACCACCTGTTCAACCGGACTGACCAAGGATGGAACCAGATTTACCATTCTACCAACTAACAATGGGTTGGGGGGAATATTGTGATAACCAGTTGGAAGTTGAAGCTTTTCCAAAAGAGAATAAGCCTCATCCATACAAGGAAAAGTGTTAGATTAATGATCACCTTCCCATAACATACAAGGAAATTTGGCAGTTTTATTCTTCTTACCAACCTTAATATCACTAGTTGATGAGGTGCCACCAACATGTCTAGCAGAGGCTGATGATGTGGAGGACCACATTTATAAGACCTTGGGAAGACCAGGGAAATCCCTTAGAAAGTGGTCACGCTTACAAAGACTGCAAGGGAATTTGGGTTTTAGATTCTTCATTTTAATCTTGTTGACCTCATTAACCCTCCTGGTACTATTAACAATAGTTGGTTTCTTGGATCCAACATCTGATATGGTTGGAGGCTTGGTCCTTTTTGGGTTCTTCTTCTTCTTCTCTTTTTGTTTCTTCTTCTTCTTATCAAACTAGCTACTTTATTTAGAGATTTCACTGGGTGAAGAAGGAGAAAGGGAAGGAGACTTAATGGGTGAAGAAGGTGAAAAGTTAACATAATGTTGATGTGTGTGTGGAGTACTGACATCTAAAGTATTAGGTGCAGCTGAAGAATTGGGAAGATTCGAGATCATCGGAGTGAGGAACAACCAAACCGACAATCCGATGGTGAGTCTCGGAAGACTTAGTGTGGAAATGCATGGAGGACCAATGTTTCCAAAAGAAGGAAAGGTAAAATGTTCCCAAAGAAAAGGGGTTCCTCCATTGGTACTCCTAGGATTTGATTCCATTAACACTGACTAAACCTAAGTTTCACTAAGTAAAACAAACAACACATGCTACTGATCTGAGAAGCAAACAATCAAACAAACCTTCCCACAATGAAACCACTAGTTGGTGATGAAATCCAACATCATTAGATCAATATAGGAAGGGGCGGGGATAGAGTAGGTGGATCAGTTACATTGGCAACCTGCTTAACAGACTTACACCTTGGTGCAATCTTCCACATAGTAAATGTGGATTTACCCTCCAAGGAGCCCGAGTGAGCTTGACCAACATCTGTTCTAGGTATAGTGAGACTTCCCTTCACTGTCACCTTGTGTAGACCCTGAATATTATGGCTACTAAGGTCACCAACTCGCATTCCACCCCTGGGCGGGTACAGCGACAATCCAGTCCGAATGTATGGGTAGGATAAGAAGTCTGAAATCCTTCAAGATAACTAAGGACAAGTGGATCGGTAGAACTCCAGAGGACCCCGAATGGATTCAGAGTTCACGAAGAACTGAGAATGAATGAAGAAAATTGAACCTCAAGAATAACCCCCAATATATGATGACTACTATGAACAGTCAAAACATGGAGGGATAATCTCCCTAGTTCTTTCGAATGTGACCTCATGCGTAACCATTGTGTGAGAGGGGGATCCTAGAAAGCTTATATGGAAATTGGATTTTCTCTCCCTATTGCAAGATGCTATGTTTGTTTGATATCTTTGTAAAGTTATTCTTTCAACCTATTACAAAGCCCTACACTTTAAACTAATGTTGATTTGCTAATAGAAAATGTAAAAATTTCTGATAAATTTTAGTTTAGCGCTTGATTTTAAGGTTGTTGTTTACTCAGGAGGAACATGGAGTGGAATAAATGGTGTTTTGACCGACTCTAAACAATGAAAATAAATGAGAATGAAAATATTTCACTTCAATGAAAGATATATTACGAGAGGGAGAAAACGTTTATCATTCCCAGATGCACAATGTCCCAACATGCCAAAAACCATGCAATTCTTCTACTTCAAATGCAAGCTAGTTTCACTATCCAAAAGAAAGAATGAAAGTATGGTATTTGTTTGATTCTAATGTATAAATAAAGAATATTAAAATCCTTCAATGATCCAAAACTTTCAATCAGAAGAAAGAGTCAAATGCATATGCAAAAGACACGAAGTGACAAAGGTTTTCAAACAAAGCATGCACTCCAAGCAATGAGAACTGAAAGAAAAAAAGTAGAAACTTGTCCTAACAAGAAATTAATCAAGGATTCAACAACTAAGAAGCATTCATTGAGTACAAGAAGATGCAAAGAAAAATCCAAGAAAAGACAGGGAGAAAGAGAAATCAGTCAAATTGTCCCGACAAAATAAGTAGTGAGAAAAGGAAATTTCACATTTCGGAAAAAGTTTCAATCTCCAATAAATAAAATAAGGGGTGATAAACACCAAATATCAACCTAAATAACTTCACAACCCAATCACAAAATCTAGGTAAATACTTCCACAAAACAAGATGAGAAAATCTGAGCAGAAAAGGGGAAAATGCCTCCAAAAATGAGACCAACGCTCCCTGTCTCAAGGGTACAGAGTGATGAAGTGATACCTAAAGAAATTTAGGGGAATGATACCTCTCTGATATTTCCTACAGGGGGGCGTTGATCCACCCAGAAATTCAAAAAAAAATTAAAAAAAAAATGAAGAAAATCTCACCCAGAATGCATAAAAATTGGTGAAATTGCTAGTGAAGGTAGGAGAAGGTTAATGGATGATGATCGGAAACTAAAATTGATATGAAAGGTCAGAAAATATAAGTAAAGAAAATAGTAATTTTTTGGGAAAAAATACCTCAAATATCAAATGGAACAGTGGATAGATCTTTGAACTTCCTTACAACATCTTTCATTCAATCAAATAAATGAAAAAATTAGTAGATTGACTCCAAATACCAAATAAGAAGAATGAATCAAAGTAAGGAAGGAATAAATGTCAACAATCCAAACAAAGCATAATCAATTCTTATAAATCAATATGTTGGAGGCCAATACAAGGACACACTAAGATGGTATTAACCCTGAGTAGATGAATCAACAAAAAGTAGACTCAGAGATCAACTCCCAAAAGTTTATTAGTAGAAAAAGAACAACGCTCTGGTGTCAAGGGTACTAGAGTATTGCAACACTCTGTGGGAGACTGCAAGGGAGTGCCAGCACTCTAAAATTAGAGGCAGGGGAGTGTTGGACTCCCAGAACTCAAAAACTTTCCCAAAAATAAAAAAAACTCAGGAAAATCCAGAAATTGAGTGTGTATGGGATGAATCCAAGAGAAAACAACACATCTAAAAATCAAAGATGCAACATGAATAATATCTAAAGGTTATAAAATTCCAAAAACAATACCAAGGAAGGAAACCAAAACTGAAAGCTTCCTTCCCCAGTGGATTCGCCAATTTCTGTTACAAGAAAATCCCCCTGTGGTCAAGTGGATTTCCTCTTGAACCCTAAATATCTAAGATCAAGAAAAAAAGGTGCTCACTTTGGTCACTAGAATCCTTTTAAACCTAGGTAAGTCAATCAAATAGGTAAAATAAAGAAGAATGTACCTTTTTGTCGATGTTTGTCCTTGCCTGGTCCAAGTTGAGCCTTCATCCCCAAGCTCTTCAACAAGTCCTGGAATCCAATAACATCAAAGACAAAACAACTTCCTATTCTACCATGATTAATTCAAAACTAGATCTATCTATCAAATACAATTTCATCTAGGCATACACAACCTTGAAAGAAATAGTCCAAGCACATGTATTAATGAGAACTAGATAACAATACCTATAGACCTTTGATGAAGTTGCAACAACCTCTTCCAACTCTCCTTGTCCATCCCCTTGCTCAAATAATCCAGAATTAAAATGAATATGATTTACTGACTATCTCCCTTCTGAGATCATAAGTTTGATGCCTTCAATGTCCTCAATATCACTTCCCATGAGATCATAAGTTAGGTATCTCTCAAACTCCATGTGCCTTTCACCATGAGAAGGCCTCCTTATATAATATTGGAGAGACCCAACCACCTTATAGATTTTTGGGATAGGTTGAGGATCCTTATCGATCAGTTGTGGATCTTCCCTAAGATCTAGCCTTGACCTCAGATTCAAATCCAACCAAATTCAAAGATGAGGGGGATTTTTCCCTAATTTTCCTCAACAGCCCAAGATTTCTTCAAACAACCCAGCTCTCCACTAGAATGGGGCATAGAGTGTTGCAATGCTCTCCCAAAGGAGAGAAAGGAGAGATGACACTCCCTGATAGTGGGTAGGGGAGCGGTGGCCTTCAAAATGAATTTTTAAGTGGGTTTTTTATGGAAAAATCTTTGTACTCTGCATCAAATGATTTCTCCTTCTTAAACCAGTCTTTGAAGTGTCCTTTTGATGTTGTTTGAGACATGACATAGACAATATGATTGTATGATGTATGCGACACTTGTGACACTTGTGGCCAAAATATGACACTTGATACACTTGTAACGATGATAATAGGTCATCATTGAAGTGATTAATTTTGATGTGTAACAATTACTTATTCATATATATATATATATATATATATATATATATATAACACAAATTGTATAAAGAAGAATGAATATGACCTATTATTAAACTTGAATAAGTTCATATGATTTCAATTGTCAAAATACTCACCACCAACTGAATAAGAAACATCCAACTCTCAAATACAATACCCAGCTTGTAGTTTCTCATATCCAACTGAGATGTGAGTAATCCAACCCTCATAACAAGAACCAGATTGTAAACATGAACCAACCTGATAAATAATGAACCTTCATTCAATCCATTATATATATATATATATATATATATATATATATATATATATAATCCACCAAGGTACTCTAATATTCACCACAACTTCTGGTTTATATAGTATTTCAATAGGTATAGGATTGAACCATTGTGTCTTTTGAATTGAACCACTACACCTCTTCATTTAATTTTAACATAAATAATCTTCTCCTTTTACTCATTAATTTATCATGTAAGTTTCTCAATTTAATTAGAATACTAATCTTGATTCGAATTTCATCCTCATGAGTTGATCATAGGTATGAATTGACTCCGTATATAGTTCCCATGTTTCTGCTCCATCCCCAGTTCTCCAACATATCATATTTGAGATTTTACCGACTCTCTATATTGTTATGGTGTTAATCTTGTCAAATTAATCCACAGACCCCTAACTATTTATAGAAATCAAATTCTGCAAAAGGTGCTTTCTTCAACCCAATGTTCAAATGACCGCTTGATCAAAACTATGGGCTTATACATTTAAGCATTTCTCCTAGCACCTCTTCTTTCACCATTATTCCTCTATCAAAATAATCATACTAGATCCAAGTCCTTCAAACTTTCACCTTCTTGCATTCTTTCAGAGTAATACTTCCTGAAGTAAACTTCATTGAAGCACGTATAAGCACTCCATGTTGACATTATTCTTCATATTCCCTTAGTCTAAGAACCAAATGATTAACTTGTTTTTGTCGTGTATTTATTGAAATTGTTCCTTGTGTTTCTTAAGAACCTTCACATGACCAAGAGCTAGGACCATAGACTTAGGAAAAAGGAGTTATGGTTGTCCGGGTATTTGGTTCTTTGAATATTCAGGATTATTGGATTTTTGATAGTTCAAAATCCTTGAAGTGGTCATATGGTAGATGAGTGATACCTGTCAGTCATCAGTCCATGCTTACCCTATCCTTCCATTGGCTTAATCTAATAACTAATAGTTTACTCTCTTGGATCTGATGATTGACAGGATTTTGGCTATTCTTTTAACACTTCCAATGAACTAAATCCCACGTGTTCATGTTGACATGTATCTATTGATGTGGAACTAGCTAAGTGTCTGCCACATGTTACCTTGATTCATGACTAGTGTATACCTTATATTGCAAATTAGCCTTGACATGTGTCACCTTCTGGAATGTTCCACGTGTCACTTTCTACATTGTTGACTATATCTAATGATCTATGTAATTTCAATCTTCCTATTAGATCAAATGAATGGCGAGATGTTGTGATTGTGGATTTTCACTTCATCGCTTTGGCACTTTGCAAATTTTCCTAGTCTCTAGTATCACCTAAGTGGTGAAGTTTTGTAGTCCCAAAACTTACACTATCCTTCCACTCCTGATATAACGACTCACATTACTCCTGAATTCTTCCCTCAATCTAATCGTTGGCGGGATTTCACTACGTCTGCACTCCGGGACTTCGAGAATAATTTTTTTCAACTACCCTAGAGGGTCAATGCCATATGAACAAGACCAACGAATGGGATTTCAACTCATCTCCCTATCATATCATATGGTTGGAGGTATTTTGTGAATTCACGACTTCATGATTTTGTGCCTCTTCCTTGTCTCCAATAATCATCGAAGTGTTGAAGTTTTGCAGTCATGAAACTTACGTTATCCTTCCACTTGGCCTCGATCAACAGTTGAGATTTTTACCTTTCTATCAGATTGGATGGATGTGAATGCTCCCAAAATTCATTTCTATCCTTGATCCAAGGTCACAATCACTTGAAGTCTTTTGCACGTGATTTATCTATGTTGTTGGGTATTCTACCCTACGAACTAATAAGCTAGGGCTCTAAACTTATACGCAGATCATGACCCGTAAGATTTAACTTTTGAGCTTCTACCCAAAATCTCAATCCCTTTTCTCAGGCAAACACGGGAAGGATAAACCAACCTTTTTCCGACGGTTGAAGTAGATCCTCCATTGAGTTGTTGTCTCCTTGTTACTGCTGCTCCTTCCACAAAGCTTCCTGCAATCACGACAATACTATGCATGCATGCTACTGATCTACTAGGGGGTTAGAGATAAAACATAAGTCAAATAACATATATGAGACTCATGTATTCGGGACGGGAAAAGTATCTTTTTTCATTAGCTTCAATATGAATCAACTTACAATGATTTCTGAGGCCGGTCACCGTTCCACGATCCTGATCCTGGGCTCTTCCTCTTCTTTTTTGTCCTCCAACTGCTGCTTCTTGAGTTTCTCCTAAAGCTTGAGGCAAGGCTAAAGGGTTGGGACAAAACTGGCTTGGAAATTTGGCAGAGTTTCTCTGCTATGATTTTTTCCCCTTGAATAGTATCCCTACCCCTCCTTTTATAGGCTAGAAGGAGCTAGGGTTCTTGGCGAACTCTCGGCCATGCATGGCTCGGAGTTCCAGTTAACTGACAAAAAGCCTCGTGTCCTGGCGGAAACTTTCCTGATTTTTTTCTTTGTTAGGTACCCGCGGGCTGTAGTGGGTTAGCCCACGGATGCCCGTGTGCAGTATAAGGACAGCAAGCGGTTGCCCGCGCCCAGTGAGAAGTTAGGGCGCGGGTTGCTTATTTTAAGTGGTTTTTTGAGGAATTACTCAGCATGGCTTTGGCTAGGAAGAGGCATGAGTAGGCCTGATGCCAGGTAAGCAGGGATAGTGCAATTTAGGGTTATAACAGATGCCCCCTAATGTGTGAGGTCAGAAGAGCATCTGATGGCCGAAATACATTACCAATTCTTTACCAATTTGTACTGATATGCTAAATAAGTGAGCCCAGGAATCAGGAATCGGGAAGTGTCATCTACAAAAATATCAATTGTCTCACCGAGGCGGGCATACCCATGCTCGGGAAAAAATAGAACGCATGGCTACCAATCAAATACACTGTAGATCCATGTCATATAACTATATAAAGTGTAGCCGTGAACAATACACAGCGGAGCTACATCTCAAAATCAGAAAGATATACATATGGAGTATCCATCTCTCAGAAGCTGTCTTGGCCTGATGGCTGTACTTCAGAGCTCGAGCAACAACCTCAAAATCTTCACGAATCAGGTAGGAGTGTAATATGAGTGTACGACTGCACTACCCAGAGGTCTTCGACGGCTCGTCGGTTACGGACTTGATAATCTTGATGATCGGACTGAAGGCTTCGTTGATTTCAAACAAAGACTTGATTGGACATTCAGGATGGACGGGTATGCAGACAAGAGACATATTGAAGAGTGGCCGACTCAGGCTAAGTAACAAACTTCCCTTGGACAATAGCACGACAGGTGATAAGACTCAGGCAGCATATCTGTGAATCATAAGTCTACGAAGCAGGAGGCAACGCAAACTCTCCATATGTTTGGAAGAGTAACCA
>ML778232.1:149841-201135 GCA_009831015.1 Picea engelmannii | reverse complement strand
TATATATATATGTAATATGGGGACTCAAAACAAGGGTATTACATTCCTCTCCCCCTTATTTTGACACTCTCCTCAGTGCATATACAAAAAGAAATCAAAATTTCTAAATTCTTCAAAAATTTGTGAGCACTCTACTCGCATGGCATCTTCAAGCTCCCAAGTAGCATGTACAGGATTGTAGCAGGTCCACTTAACGTTTACCAATTATATGATTCAATTTTGGAGCATTTTGAATTTTCTATCCAATATGTGCACTGGATGGACCTGAAGGTCTCCTTCTAGATCTACTTGAATCAAATTCCAATCAATAACATGGTTAGGCTCATGCTCATACCTTTTTAGAAAAAGAGACATGAAATACACTATGCACATTCATCGAAGAAGGAAATGAAAGAATGTATGCAATTGGCCCTATTCTATCTAATATCTCATATGGACCACATAATTTGGTTGATAACTTTGTACAACTACCTGAATTCAATGAGTTATTCTCAGGATTCACTTTCAAAATCACTTGCTCTCCCACTTTAAATTCTCTAGTTTTCATGTTCTTATTTTCATATATATTCTATTTATCTTTTGATTCCTTCAAATTCGTCTTAATATTAACCATCTAATCTTCTATATCCTTGATCAATTCTGGCCCAGGTACTACTATGTTTGTTGGGTTGTCCCAATTCATTGAAGTATTGCATTTACTACCATACAAATATTCAAATGGACTCATATTCAATGAAGCTTGATACCTGTTATTATAGGAAAACTCAACCAAATGCAAGTAATCTTCCCACTTGGATGGCTTATCCATCACATACATTCTCAACATGTCTTCAATCACTTGAATGACTCTCTCTATCATCCCATCTGACTATAGATGGTAATATGTGATAAAATTAATATTTGTACCAAATACTTTGAATAATCCTCTCCAAAAGTTTGAAGTAAACTTTGTATCTATGTCTGAGACAATTTTCTTAGGTATCCCATGCAACCTAGCATTTTCCCTCATGTAAATTTCTACAATATTAGTTGTTGTATGAGTCATTTTTATAGGAAAAAAATGAGTAGCCTTCATCAATTTATCAACCATTACCATTATTGAATCATGTTTCCTTATCATCCTGGGAAACTTAGTTATAAAATAAATAGTTATCGCTTCTCATTTTTTCTCTGGAATTGGTAATGGCTGTAACAAACATGTTGAGTGTCTATGCTTGACCTTCACTCTATGACATTCCATACATATGAAAATGTAATCAACATCATATTTCTTCATTCCTGGCCAAACGAATTGGCTTCTTACTACTGCAACTATTTTCTAGTAATGGGTATGTCTAGCATATGGAACATTATGCATTTATTTTAATACCAAATTCCTAAGTTATCCAGAGCTTGGAACATAACTTCTATTTTAATGCATACGTGATCCATCTTCCTTGATATCATACTCTTTAATTTTATACTGTATATTTTCATGTTGTAAACCTTCTTTTGCTTGTAGGCAATGTTGATTTGTAATAGCATCATCCAAAATTCTACTCTTCAAATCTCACTGATGCATACTAATGGTTGTATCATGCAGGAGATGTATCCTTCTATTGAGTGCATCATCAACTTTATTTTATTTTCCTTTTATATGCTTGATGTCAAAGTCATACTCACTTAAAAATTCCAGCCAACTTGTCTACCTGGAATTCAAAGTTGGTTGTTCAAAAAGACATTTTAAACCACTATGTTCTACTCTTAAATTAGATCTCTTTCCCATGAGATCATTCCTCCACATATTCAATGCATTAACTACGAGAGTAAGCTCTAAATCATGTGTGGAATAATTCCTCTCATGTTCTTTAAGATTTTTGGACTCATAGCTAATGACATGTCCATTTTGAGTGATGAATTCACTAATTCCTCCCTTGCATGCATATGTGCATATGACAAATATTTCATTTGGATCATTAATATTTAGAATAGGTGCACTAGTAAGAAATTTTTTTATCAAATTGAAATTTTCTTCACACTCTACTGTCCATTCAAATTAATCCCCTTCTTTTTCAAAGAAGTAATGGGATGAGCAATATTAGAAAATCCTTTTATAAATATCCTATAGTATCCTACTAATCCCATCAAATATCTAACTTTTGAAACATTCATGGGTGTTTTCCATCCTATAATGGCTTCAATCTTCTCCGAAACCACTTCTATACCTTCTTTTGAAATAATGTGCCCCAAATAATGGATATGTTCTTGGTAGATAGAATACTTACTAATATTGGCATAAAGTCTATGTTCCCTCAGCACTTGAAATGCCAACCTCAAGTGATGTTCATTCTCTTCCTCTTACTTAGAATAAATAAGTATGTCATCCAAGAACACAATGAAAAACTTGTCCAGATAATTTATGAATATGCCATTCATTAAGAACATAAATATAGTTGGTGCATTGGCCATCCCAAATTGCACCACTACAGATTCATAATTCCCATACATGGTTCTAAAGGCTATATTACTAATGTCTTCTTCCTTGATTCTTACCTGATTGTATCCTGATCTTAGGTCTATCTTTGAAAATATATTGTCCCCTCTTAGTTGATCAAAGAGGTAATAAACTCTTGGTGGAGGGTATTTTTTCTTCACAATGGAATTATTTAGCTATCTAAAGTCAATACATAGTATCAATGTTCCATCATTCCTTTTCACAAAGAGAAAGGGTGCTCCCCAAGGTGAAACACTTTGATGTATATACCCTTTCTTCAAAAATTATTTCAGCTACATTTATAATTATTTTAATTCTAGTGTACTCATCCTATAAGGATTTTTTGATACTAGGGAAACACATGGTACTAAATCAATAAAGAAATATATATCCTTCTTGGGTGGCAATCCTGGTATTTCTTGAAATACATCTTCAAATTCTTGCAATACTAAATAATCTTCAAGGATTGATCCTTTGGTATTTTATGGATCTTCCATGTGAGCTTCATACAATTGGCATCCTTTCCAGAAACATCTCTTTAGATGCAAGGACTAAATGCCTCTTATATAAATGGGCCTTGGAATTCCCTTCACAGTGCTCTATTTCCCTTCTTCATCAAGATATGTAAATGTCTTTTTATGAAAATCTAGGACAACATGATGTTGGTACAACCAATCCATTCCAATAATGACGTCATAATATCCTAATGGGATGGTATTCATATCAACATCAATACTCATTCCATTCATATTTATTGGACAACCTTTAACAATCTCATTGATCCTTCATTTGGTTTCAGTGGCTAGTTGAACCAAACTTTCTTTTCTCCAAATGTAATCTATCCACTATTTGGTACCAATGTTACAATGGCTTGCTTCTGAATCAATTAAAATAACAATACGGTGATCAATGATCTTACCTTCCACCTCAACCATATGGGATTTATGTTATTCTTTTCAATCCTCTAAGGCTATAGATATTGTTTCCATGTCCTCTAATGTTGTCGCCTCTTGGATGTTATGCATGGTATTCATTTTGTCTTCTCTATGAGGAAAATCCTTATACATGTGATATTTTTTGCATCCCCAATATTTCATTGGTGGTCTTCCCATTTTTCCAAAGGTGTCTTCTCTCTTGGTCTCATCCTTAGCAGACTAATCTTGATGATTTTTATTAGGATCATTTATGTTGAAAGAAGGTTTGAATCCATTCCTTCTCTGATTATATTTTTATTTCTTCTTATCCTTCCAATATTTTGGTAAGGATTATCTACCCTTTCCTTTTTCATACAAGTACTTAACCTTCTTGATGGTATATCTCAAAGTATTAGGCTCATCATATTGAATCTTCTCTTTATATAAATATGAAAATCCACTCATAAACCTTTGTATATTCACTTTCCCATTCTTGATAAATCCCACATACTTGAGAAATCCCAAGAAATTATTTTTATATTCTTCCATGGTCATGCTTCCCAACCCGAGTTCAAAGAACTCTTGCATTTCCTTGTCATATAAATGCTCTGAAATATACTCCTTCTGGAAATTTCTCTTGATCTATTTACAAGTGATCCTACTCTCATTAATGTGTTCAAATTGCTTCAACTAATCCCACCACATAGTATCATTTCCATTCAAATGGTATGTGGAAATTTTTTCCTCTAGTTTAGATGAGTAGTTGTGCAAATAAAAAAACTTATTTATTCCCAACAACCATTCTTTAACATCATCTTCCCTTTCTCTTTCACCTTCAAAGTACGGTGGCTTAAGTTTCCTCAATGCTCCTTGCAAACTATCCAATTCATGTCTTCTTCTTTGGTGCCTAACATGAGACACTTATGGACTACTTATGGAGTCTTTAGATGCATAAAATTCCCTTTCTAAATAAGGATTTTAGTGATGTATATGAATTATTCTAGCACTTATTGCATGAAAAAATCCTCTATAGTTATTTCTTCTTTCATGATGACTTCCTTCTTCCTCCTTCCTTTAGTTTGATCCATTATTTTCCTATGTGTGCAATTTATTTAGGCTTTGCATCACTTGAGAATTTATTTATTTTTGTTCTCTCATAATCTTGTTATTGTCTACTTTGTAACTCTGCACTTCTATTCTCAAGATTCTCAGGGTTTCTATTCATGTTTCTTGCTCCCCTATGTTCATGTTCCCATTGGATTCTATCTCTGCATTACCAACAATGATATTTTTACCTATGACTTCTTTCTCATTACTGAAGGATCCCTCTCCATCCTCCATCTCCCAAATATACATTCTTATCTTAAACCGATATGTTTATATCCCTTAATTCTGCAAAATGTGAAAGAAACCATTTTTGTTAGAATTTTGCATATTATATAAAATTGTTAATTAATACTACATGTCCTTTTTTTCCTTCTTAATTCATGAATAATTATATCATAGTTATCTCGATTCTAATAATTCCAATTTATTATTCTCTCAACTAGATTTTCAACGACTATTCTCTTTCTCAATTCTTATTCATGAGAAGAAAGTTATTAATGGAAAAGGAAACAAAGGACTATCCATTAACACATGAAACATAGCTTCAACTCTTAGAAATTGTCCGATTATTCCTTTGGGTTTAATCTAGAATATTGATCTAGTTTTATTTTGGATTAAATCACAATCATCAATCTACTCACTGGCCACCTAAACATTCCATGCAACCCCAATGCACACCAACCATCTTATCTTCCCTTGATTATATATAAATCATCGATATATTATTCTTTAGCATATCAATACCACCGAGTATTTGGATTACAACCACCATCTGATAAGATATCATATTGATACCAGTTGTTGATTTTTCTTGATGGGTTCACAACAGGCCTAAGGCATATATATATTATTTATTTGAAACTTTCACGACCTCCAAATTACGCCTTCAATTTTTGTTGTACTCATTTTTCACTTATAATTATAACCTTGTCAACCCATTATCTATAGGTATAAATCATTTTAATCTACGCTTCCATGACCTCCACTATTCACCTTTTCATTTTTCCACATTCACATTTCCCCCATACTTATATTTTTATAATTATTTCCTCACAAGTCTATGGAACATCATGATTCATTGGATCTTTCACCCTCCACAAAATTCGATCTATGACAATTGGAAACCTCATGGGTCATTCGATCTATGACAATTTGTGCCTCGATGTTCATCTAATCGATTTCTCATACTTGGACAATTTTTTAGATCTCATCGGGGGCATCGGGTCTATGGAATATGTCAATTCTTATTTTTGTGACCTCGTCCATCCAACTAATTATTGATACTTATCCATTTATGAAGACATATTTTTCCAACCGATTCTGGTACTTGGTCATTTTCAATATTTCTGTAACACCCCTAGGCCAAACCCCAACTGAGATGTAATTATAGATTTGCACATAGGCTGGTGAGACAAAAAATTCTTGGGCTAGTGAGCCTATTTATTATTATGTAATTTCACTATAATTTTAATGAAAAACATCATTGTTGTATATTATCTTGACAAAAAAGAGTTTGGGGGGATAAACTCTACTAGATGGGAGAAGGGGGCTAAGGGTCTAGGAAGAGAGCTAATCCATGGGGATTAAACCAAGGATACATTAATAAAATATTCGTAACAAAAGAAGAAGGCATGAGTATGATGTTATCTTAATTCCTTAGAAAGGGGAACGAATCACCAAGTGTTTCAAAAGGAGGTTTGGAGAAGTGGGAAGTGGCACTTCATGATCATGAAAGTAAAACAACAAACCATTTTTCATTTTATGCATCCATTCACTCATTTTTCAACTATGTTGTTCTTCTCTCCACCATACATACCATCCTTTGTTACTACTATATGAACTTGCTTCCTTCACCATTCTTGATTGAGGAAACTTGAAGTGGATTTTTCTCAGAAGTAAACTGAAGAAGTGGGTTCTCAGGACCATGTGCATTTCTCTCCTTGACAGGAGAACTTTTGAAGAAGTGGGTTTTCAAGCTCATGGCATTCTCTCTAGGTGGGAGAAATGTTGATAATTTGATTCCCAAGGTGCCAAGTTGTAGCTACAGGTATTTGAGAATTCTTTTCCAGCATGTTGTTGAAGCCATGGAAGGGAAGTGGAGTAGCCAAAGTACTATTGAACATAGAAGGGGCACACTTCCTAGGGTGGGAGAAGCATGTGGGGAATAAGAGACTATAGGTTGTATGTTAAAATTTGCAGCTAAACTAGAATATTTCTACTGCTAAGATACCTTACCTAGATAGGATATCCTTGCCCAAGTAGAGTTTAATCCCCATCTTGGGGGTGACCTACTGTCAAGTTTGTGGGAAGCAAAGTCTAATCTTGGAAGTAAATTCATAGGTCTGCATGCAATTGATGTCTTAGTTACATAGATAAGTGTTTATTATGCATGTGTCTTAATTATTGTATGTATAACTATGTATTCATGTGTTGGATACTCTCATGTACTTCTATCATGGGTATTGTTGTGTGAAATTATACTCAGAATATATGATATTAAACTTGTACAAAAACTTTAATTATTTATTTCCTATCATGGGTATTACTGTCATAATTATCCTTGATCATTTTTGTTGTTAGATTACCAGTACTGTATATTTGTTGATATACTTACATAGAAATCATAATTGTGTGGTTCTATGTGGTTTCACTTTCTTATACATGTTTATTTATATGGGTATTGTTAGTAATTTTCCTATCTTTTCTTATATGCATAGTTTTTATTGTAAATTCCATACAAAAAAGTAGATATATGAAAGTTCACGATTGTAAATTCCTTTTTTCTGATATGGACAACTTGTGGAATCAAAATTTCCCAAGTGAGCGACGAGGAGTAAGGAATTATATGCTTCAAAAAATTGATTATGTCCATAATAATACTGTTGAATCTTAAGGATTTATATGCTTTGTAGGATGAATTGCAACCATCAATTTGGTATGGAGATTCAATCCTATCCATGAATTAGAGTCCCTCACATTTGAAGGATTGCAAAGGATCTAGGTTGTTCACCATCGTTGGATCCATCGTAGAATACTCGGAGAGATCATGCTCATCAATCATTGAAAGGGTAGTTAGAGTCTGTAGTTGAAGTATTCCTAGAGACCAAGAGCATAGACACTCCGATGGAAGGGTTGAGAGGGTCAATAAGAACTATTAGATGAATTGGGATGTGCATTGAATGATTGTTTTCAATTGTGGTGGGGTCATGGGAGTAGCCTCAGATAAGGTACTCTGAAGGGAAGGCTCTAAGGAGAAATCACAACCATTTATCGAAGAACAACTGGGAAGTAATATTGGTCGTCGATTGACACATAAAACCATTAGAATCAATAGAGAGGAAGGGTGATTTCATTCCTACATCACATTGATGGAAGAATCCTTTGTGTACAAGGAGAACACATGGCATCTTGTAGTTGGTCAAGGTAGCAGGGTTGGGTACTTCTCAAGTACAAGTCATGGTAAAGGGGATTTAATCATGGTCATTTGGATTTGGAGTTATATAATCCAAACCATTGGTTAGGACATGTGGCCATCGAAGCATTCTAGGGAAAGCATGTTAGAGAACTCCAATAGGAGGACTTTGAGGAGTAATCATGACCATCCATCAGAGCCCAGCTGAAATTATTTATGGCCATAGATATTAGTGGGTCCTTCAAGAAGAGTCCAGGAGGAAGGTGGTGTTGTATTGACAAGGATGATTTCACCATACCAATGCATAGAGAACATGTGGCATTCCTCAACACAGGTGGATAAACACTAGCCATAGATTGTTGGATTCCTAGGACCATCCTATCCTTCAGGGTGTTTTTGTCAATCCCAACTGTTAGAGTGCATAGACAAGTATTAAGTGGAAATACTCCGATGCGGGGGGGTTGTGATAGTAAGGAAGAAGTGGTTTGGATGTACGATAGGTGTGGGTTCAATGAGTGATGTGCCATTTACCAAATCAAATTCCATGTATGTTCTATGTTAGTGCCATGATAGGTGGTACACATGGAAGAATTCTACGTGGTTTCCATGTAGCATTGAAGTGTACTTGTCGAAAGATAAAAAAAACTTTAGAGGGATGTAACTTTTTATCCTAAGATCAGAATTGAGCATAGTTACAGTTGTTAGAAATCTATCGAATATCATAATCATTATATGAAGTTTATTTTGAGAAATGAAGTAGTTCGAAAAATAAAAAAATTGTCACCCCATTAGCCTGAATGGTACCTAGGGAATCAGGTAACATTACAAAGTGGTAAAAAAACTATAGTTTCAACACAAGGACTGGATGGGCCAGAGAGAAGTTATGGGACTGATGTATTAACACTAAAATGAGTTTAATAGTTACAATTTGTTATTTTTTGTATAACAAATTTTACTACCTACATAGAGATTTTTCATAATTAAGAGCATTTCTTCAATGTCTTTGTCTTCTTCCAACTAAATCCTTAGATCTATGATAGTATGCTTGGATTATTCAGAAATATTTTTATGGTTTTGGAAGCCTTCCTTCATTTTACTTAACTCTTCCTTGAGAGACTTGTTTTTCTTCCTTTCTATTGTTAAATCACTTAAGGAACTGATCAATTCTGCCTCAAGATTCACTTCTCCTTCATAGTCTCCTTTAGTATTTTCAGTAGTTTCCTCTTAAGTCTTTGAATCCATGAAGATTACTCTTCTTAAATCAATGCCACTATCATCATCTTCGTCAGATGAGGAACAATTGTCTTTTGAATAGAGGATTTTCATTTTAAAAAATACTCCTTTATTAATTTCATTGTGTCTTTTATTATATTTATTTTATTTCTTAGGAACTTCTTCTTCATCACTATCTAAACCCCTTGCATAAGGAATTTTGGAAGAAAAATGGAAAACTTTATAAAAAATAAAGAATTTGAAAGGAAGCTTACCTTTATACTTGTCGGTTCCTTGTAGAATCCCTAGCCTCGAGCTGGGGAATGCCACACAAAATTTTGACCTCTGATACCATAAATTTAATAAATAAAGTTTTTCATATGAACATACTTATGCAAGATAACAATAATAATTCATAAACACAATTCTAATAGAGTTTCATAACAGAAACTCATAATTACACACAATAATTAAATTAGTATATGAAAGAAACTTATCTTATGAATAAAACAACAACTGCATGTAGACCTTCCATGTTCCTCCTAGCCATATACCACACTACTCATTACTCTTAGCATTGGGTCATTGCTATACACCATCTTTTCACACCTAGACAAGTGTCATAAGTGTCATTTTTCACTTTGCTAAGTGTCGCACTTGTGACAACTCATTCTCTAAGTGTCGCAATTGAAATCAGGTAATTTCATGGTGTAAGTGTCCTTCTTTATTAAGTATTTTGACCTTGAAACCATGTAAAAATAACATGTCATGATCCTTAGTTAAGTTATACGAGGAAAAACATCATTTAGAGGTTGAAACCCCATCATTTACCTTGTTGTTTTAGCCCTTTTTTACCGAAGAATCCCCCCTACCCATGCATAGGGAGAATCCTCCCTCATTTTTTAGTTATAGAGGAGAATCCAATATTCCCTTTTTGCTTCTTGGGGAGAGCGTCCTTGAAGTTAGATAGGTTTCCATGTTTTGGGGGAAGTTGGTTCGAGAAGGATTTGGGTTGTTTGCATTTTTTCATCAAGATTCACTCGAACCTCTTCCATTCCATGTTGGGGGGAATCCATTATCATGAAGAAAAAGATAAATCCTAATCCAATCCATCAAATCCTCAATCATACTCTCCATTAAGGCCAATTAGTTGGCCCTCTTGAATCCTATATAACTAGGGCCATTCATGGTGAAAGGGGGGAGAATGAGAATATGATAACAAATTTTTGAACTTGAGAGTAAGGATATCAAAGCGAGGCTCTTTCTCATAAGGTGTGTATTTGAGGACTCAAGTTTTGGAGACTTGGAGGGACTGCAACACGGATCAAGTCGTAAGTTTCATGTTTCCAAATTAATGATAACTTGGCCTGTTTCTCATATCCATTTTGTTCAGTTCTTGTTTGGTATCTTTATCCTTGTTTGTTAGATGGTATTGTTGTTATCTAACATTGTATAGAAATAGGAAGAGGAATTGATTGTTTTTGCAGGTTAAGCTCGCGGGAAAGCACTCATATTTTGAGCTCAACCGCTAAATATTGCAGGGACAAACTATAGAGATAGGTACACAAATCATTTCTCTCTCTCCTTTGAACCTACAAAACACTAACATAGGAAAATAAGATTATACTATATGGAACCATTTGTCTTAACTGTCTCAACTGAAGTGAACCTGGTTGAGGGTAACTTCATCTTTCCGTGAGAGTAGTTTTTCCACAACATTTTTTGGCGACGATACTGGGGAGAATAATTTGTTCTTCTTGGTTTATATCCCTAAAATAAATTACTTTTTGAGTTTTGATTTTCTCTTCTTGCAACCCTTTCTAAACCTAGCTAATCCATCTCCTTAATTGTACAGTTTTCTTAGAAATTTTCTGAGTTTTCAAACCCCACAGGATTTATCGGAGTGTTCATGTCTTTAAGGATAACCCATGTAGAACCCCTGAGGAGCATCCTGGACACCCCATGATAGCCCATTATGGAGCATCCTCCCTCGTAGGACACCATGTCTACACTTACCATGGAGCATCCTCCTTCTACAATATTGTTTTGGGCCCATTTTTAACTGATTTTCTCTCAATTTTATGCTCATAACTGTTCTTATTGGTGTGTGGACTTTGTATTTGGTTCTGACTGGATGAATTTTATTGAATGAGAGTTTTTACTTACCTTTTCATATCCATTTGTTTCATCTAAATTTTCTATTGCATCCTTTCTTAGGAGTCCTTTTACCCCTTAGCTTGAGTGGTGTGTTTTTTCTTGATATGTTTCATTTCCCTAATTTCTCATCTATTGAGTTTCATTCTCAAGTTACCTTGTTGATTTCATCTTGTGAAAATATCCTACACTTTTTTGAGAAGTGTGATTTGATCTTGGTGGCTTAAGGGTATTTTTCTTTCTTGTCTTTCTTTGAATTGTTTTGTTTCTTTCTTCATTTCTTTTGCTTGGAGATTTGAGTCAAATATTTTAATCTTGTCATTGTTGATTATGATGCAAAAGAATTTTTTTTTTTTAAGTTGTTCATTAAATTTTAAAAATAAAAAATATTCAAATCATTTCATTTGAAATTTTTTGTTGCAAGTAGTACTTTGGTTCATTTTGGTAGTGTTATCTTGGGCATTTTTTAGGATTTAGGAATTGTTCATTGGTTGTTGGATTTGCATTGGGATTTGGCTGAGTTACTTTTTGAAAAGAAAAGTGCAACTATTCTCCCTCTCGTACATAGAACTCATCGAATGAAATACTTTAATTTCATTCTATTGCACTCTCTTTTGGAGTCAAGTTCAACATATCATCAGTTTCACTTCCACATACCCCTGAGTAAAAAACAACCTTATAATTAAGTGCTAATTAAAATATATCTAGAAATAAATCTTACGGCTCTTCAAACCAACATTAAATTAAGTTTAGAGATTTGGATTAGGTGGTGAGAATAACTATACAAATCTATTAAATAAATGTAGCATCCTATGTTAGTGATAGAAATCCATTTTCCACGTCATTATCTTGGGAAACCCTTCTCACACAAGGGTCAATCACGAGGTCAAATTGAGACTATAGGAGTAACTAACCCCTCTTTGTTAGTATTGGTGGTGTGTTTTGCACATATTACAAATGGTGTCGAAATGCAGTTGGGGATCACTTGGGAAGATATCCCTGTGTGGGCCTTCTCAAGAGGATTCCAGGCCTTAAAATCCCCTACCCTTTGGTGTACAACCCAATTATCGATTGTTTTCCTAGGATTTGGTGTTGTAGGTAGTATCCTTAGTGACCATTACTTTTAGGGCTCTTGCAGAAGGTGGTGGTGAAGGGGTAAGTCTTCATTGAAACTGGGACAGACATTGTTCAAACTCACTCGGGCTCCTTGGAGGGTATACCCATGGTTCTATTGTTTGAGAACTTGCACCAAGGCATAATTCCATTAAGAAGGTCACCAATGTAATTGTTCCACCTAATCTACCCCATCCCCATTTAATTTTGATTCTATGAAATTGGATTTCATCACCAACTAGTGGTTTCACTGTGAGAAGGTATTGGTTTGCTTGCTTGCTTCTTAGATTATTTTAGTGTGTGTTGTTTGTTTTCCTTAGTTGGACTTAAGATTTATGTTCTTGTAGTTTCACTCTGGCCGACCAAGTTCCATGTAGGTCTCATAAGATGCAATGCTTTCCTCTTGAATATTACGAAAATATTTCTCCTCATTCACGTGAAGACCTCTTTTGGGAGGAATTTATCCACGAAGAGAATTATTCTGAATCTGGGAGTGCAACTATTCCCTTGATGGATCACCCAGAGGGACCCAATTTTCAGGAAGCTTTTGTCCCTCCTACAAACCCACCCTTAACTAACCCTCTTGGTCCGCTTCTAGTACAGGTAAACTCCTTTAGGGAATTTAAAACTGATTATCCTCGACTACAACTTGTACCTTTTGAAGAGATTTTGAATATGGAATTGGAATAGCCAAACTTGTCAGTAGGATTTACAACTCTTCTACCTAGTCAGACTTCTATCCAAACTATGTGGAGGAAACCCTCATGACAAAATATATTCGATAGGTTGGAAGTAACCTTCAACTTGATTCCTCACCCACCACATTCGGATCCTTCGCATGCACCTCATATACCTACCTATGGCATGGCTCTTTCCTTTCATACTTCATTTCCCACTACCTCCCCATTGGAGGAAATTTTGGTGATTCATCTCACCTCTCAACATCCTCCCCCTTTAGGGAAAAATTTGATACTTCATCATGTCTCCCAGCTGGCTCAGATGAATGTTCCCCATAGTCACATTCCTACACTATTTCCTTTCTCACATACTTTATTTCTTATATGTGTTCCTTCCTTTACAGTACCTCCTTTCTACACCCTACACTAGGGGGAAACCTCCACTTAGTAGACTATTTCTAGGAGGGGCTCAAAAACCCGTGGGATATCAACCTTCTACCAAAGGGATACCTCCATACGAAGGTCACTCATCAGGATTGGGAAAACATAATTTAGTGATTCCAACTTTTGATGGGGGGTAACCTCTAACCGAAGGCTAATACCTAGATGAGGGACAATATGTAGTTGGGGGGAAACATCTAGTCAGGGGCCCATACTTTTTTGAAGTTTTATTTAATGATGGGGGGAAACTCCAATCAGAGGTCAGGTTTCAGTAGGGGTTCAGTACCCGATTAGTGGACAACCACTATCCAAGCGAAATTATTCCATGGGAAGTCATTATGAAGTTGGGGGCCAAATTCCTCTGACAAATCCTCATAATCTTACCACTAGACTACCATATCTAGGAAGTTTGAACTCACTATGGAATCAACCAAACCCCCAACCCCAAACATCCCATGAAGGTTTTTTGAAACCTCAAGCTGGAGCATATCCACATCCACTCTATGCACAACCATTCATGGGAGGATCATCCAAACATACACATCCCCAACCACAAAAATTTGTGGTGGGACCATTTCCCACCGTTCAAGGTCTCACTAGTGTTTCAACCATGCCACATCACTATCACATGAATCCATAAGTCAATTGAAAATTACCATTCCTAGCTACCCTATATCTACCTAATTTTTCATGATTGACCAATGACCCTATTCGACATCAAAATTTTTGGCCACCAATCCCTCACAAATTTCCTTATGATATTCCTAAATTCGATGGTAAGATCAAATAAGACCCCAACACCCATGTTATGATTTTCCATCTATGGTGTTGCTCCAAATCCTTGATGGATGATTCCATCCGGTTGCATATTTTCCAATGAACTCTTACAAGTTCAGTGGAAAAATGGTATATTGAGTTGACACAGTACTCTTTCGATGACTTCAATTCCCTCGCTATGGATTTTCTCACTCACTTCCAATTGCCAATATGGTATGAGACCAGTACTGAGCTTTCGACATCACTAAAATAATCCACCTCCACCCACATATCTGATCACATTCATGAATGGAGGAGGTAGATACATCTCATAAAAGCCACTATTTAGGACTAGCTATTGGCATATTGGTTCACGAAGTCACTTCTACCACCCATTGCATGAGATGTTTCCATGGGAGGCATTGTTACCAAGGAGCAGGATATTGGTCATGCTTAGTACTTGGACTTGGTATATTCCCAGTCCGACACTCTCTACGATTTCATTCCACATGCTCCCCAACCATCAATGAATCCATCAGACCCCACCCAAGGCACCCATGTCGATGGAAATACTACATCTACTACCCTTCTATGAAATCCTCCAAGGTGAATTTAGTCCAATCCAATTCATCCTCACAAACTGGAGGAAAGAAGAAAAATAAGGGTAAATCTAAATCATCTTTGAACCAACATAAGGATACTAAAAATCATGATCCATCTACCGAGAACCATCCTAAACAAACATCTAAGTATCCTTGCCTCATTTCTGTAGAGGACAATTATACATAGGATTTTCCCCACCGAGATGAAATCAATCAATTTCTAAAAGGGGGACCTCGGACCACTTTCTTTAGTAATCCATTTCCCCCTTAGAAACATCAAATGGTTGCCCAAAATCCTTCCACTTTGTAAGAGGGTAATGCAGTCCATCCTCCTCAAGGGGATTCTTCTTCTAATTCCCATCATCCTAAAGAATTTTTCATTTTTAAGACTATTGACCTCACAACTAGGGCTAATAATTATGACCTTGTTCCAGAAAACACTACACCTAGAGGTGATAATGATAAATCCTCCACCTAATATGTTTCTCCTCCATTTTTCAGCTCTCTCCATATAGAGAATCCCACCTTTGACTCAGTATTTCTCCCACTAAAAGGTACAATTCAAAAGTCACGTTTTAATCCCAATTCTCGTTCCCCTCATAATTATAATATTGTTGAGGATTTGTCCCAAGAACCTTGTGTCATGTTGACTCTTGAAGTTATACAAAACTATCTCAATCGATGCAGAAAATTGTTGTCTTCTATAGGAGCTATAGATGTCGAGACTTCTAGTGTCATCATGTTTAGTTTGGACCACTTTAAACTGAGGTTGTCCCACCAACTTGCTTTAATATTTGATCTGGTGTTTGTGGGAAATTCATCCATCATACCATATTGGATGAAGGAGCCTCCACCTACATCATGTTGTTATCCTGTTGGAAAGCCATTAGCTCTCCTAGTCTCAACTAGTCACCCACCACCCTCAAAGATTTTTATGGAGATGATTTTAAACCATATGGGATCTTAAATTTGTTAGTTGTGGAGATATGGGGAAAAACCATTTTAGTAGAACTTGAAGTGGTTGGTGCACCCCTTGATTACAATTTATTGCTTGGTCGTAGTTGGTTTTATGTTGTGTTTGTTGTTGCTTCCTCGGTCTTCCATACATTGCAATTTCCTCAGCAAGGGAAAATTGTAACAATTGACTAGTTTGACTACTACATACCCCATACTACTCCCAGTAGCACAAATAGTGTCTCGTTAATCAGATATTCAAAAGTGACGTACAATAGTGTAGGGGTTGATATTCTTAAATAATCTACCCTTATGGGGACTCTCTCCCTACCCACCCCTAAAATTATTGACCATATTTCTTTGATTAACATGATTTCATCCATGGAACCCAAATCCCTTAGATATTTAAATCCTTGGGTTGCACCTAGTTCCACAGAGGCTGCCTATCATGCCATTTATACCTCTTGCATTTCATATTCTCACGACCCCTCTTTGATGGTGTCAGATCCTCACTCTTTTTCATCCTAGTCGGTTTCCTCTTCTGATACCCTCCTACGAAATTTTCCATCTGTGTCGAGTCTTCCTTTTGATCGAATACTTGACCTTTCTTTTCTTCCACCCATTATTACTCTTTCTTCTTCCCCATTCGGTGAACATATTCCTACTAGTAATTGGATGTCTAAACAAGGAAAGAAGAAGAGCCAAGTGAGGAATTGACACTTGGGGGGGAATTTTCCAGCCACTATACATCATGCTAGAATCAAGCCACTAGATTCCATATATGTAGTTGGGGGGGGAATACTTCTAGAGAGATACACTGCTAGGAGCGATACTCACTTGGGGGTTGTTCCCATCATCACATAGTTGTCTTATCTATACTGAGATCAATATTTTTTCTTTCTTGTCCTCTTTAATACATGATAATAGGTCACTAAGTCTACTTTTATCACTTTTTCAGACTCATAAAAAATATATGAAAAAGGAACTCTTTGGAGTCTCCTTTAAGCGCTTTTCGGACTCCCTAAACATGAAAAGATTTTCGAGTGAACTTGTCTCGTTTAACACTCGTTTAAAGGATTAGAAAGGGAATCTTTAAATGTTTGGTTTATCTCTTTTTCATCTTTGAAATCACTACTCTATGAAAAAAATATTTCATTACAGAGAACTCTTTAAGCTCTTTTCAAACTCCTTAAAAAAAAAAAAACTATTGTCAAGCAATCTTGCTATCTTTCAAGCTCATAAAGCTAAATTGAAAGCATGTCTATTGAGAATTCGTTTATCTCTTTTTTGGTCTCATCATACTATTTATGAAAAAGGAACGCCCTAGACATCTTGGTTAGGAGATTTCTCCCAGGTATTTTTTTATACTTTTTCGGGCTCTAGAGAGTAACTTTACGAAAAAGTTCATTGTGATGTCTTCTTTATCGAATCTTTTCAACCTATTGAAATATGAAAAGACCATCGAGTTTCCCTTCTTTGGACTCATAAAACTAAACATTAAAGGAACCTTTTTTGGGAACGAGAATTTTTTATCCTTCTTGAGATCACTAAAAAAATAGAGGTACTCGCATATCTGTTTGGGGGACAAATTGAGAAGTGGGTCGAGTTTTTCCTCATTTTGGAATCTATTTTGTCACCCTTGAAAATGGCACTTACCTCCATTTTTGGTTATATTTTTTTTTCCCTACCATTTCCATCTTATGTATCATCATAATCATTTCAAGAGAGCCTTTGTATTTTTCCACATCTGATATTTGGTCCATACATCGTTGAGTCAATGCTGCGAAGTCACCTTTCATGCCGTTACATGTTCAAGGGAAGTCAATATCTTCAGTTTCATACATTAGCATCCTTGTGTCAATTCACACTATTTTGATCCATCATTATTCATCAATATATTACATTTGTTTCATGTCTTTGATGGAGGATACATCAAGGCCCTCCTTCAACGGGTCTACTCTCATCAACTTCAGCACATCATCCATGAACTAGATTTAGAAATTGGGCAGTACATTGGAACCTGCATGCCTTAATGGTAGGTTTCCTCGCATTTGACACTGTATTTACATCATCGACCTATGATCGGATGATTCCATGAGTGTTTGAATTCATATCATACATTCACACTTGATGGCCTATACTAGGGGTACCTTGGGAATCATTTTCATCATTGGGGATCTCCTTCGCACTTGTCAACGATTTAAATCATTGACCGATAATCAAGTGGTTTCTTCCATGTTCGACATCAACACATTTATTCACATGGTTAGAACCATACCAAGTGTTGGATTGGGATCAAGACCTTAGGACCCTTTAATGGCACTTCGTTCACATCTGTTGCTATCCCAGGTTGCGATAGAGATTGTGAATTTTGAAGTGATAATCATGCTATCATGTTGTATATTGTTACATAGATCCACTTTGTATTGGTATATAGCTATGTTTGGTCATGTTGTAGCTTAATTGTGTAAAATATCTTGGCTACATTCTGATAAATTCATAGAGTTATGGATCCACATTATATGGTCAGTGGTCATATCCTTTGTCAGTACTCACATGGATCCACAATGTATTGGTCGATGGCCATGCTTTGAGTCCAATTTATCCGAGCATGGGTATGCCTACCTTGGGTTGATATATGTATATTGATTGATGGTTGTATGCAACTTTCGATATTTTTCCTACTTTAGTTCCTCGACATACCCAATTTTGCAAAGTGTTTCAGCCATCATTTTCTCTTTTGACCCCACAATTTGGGGGGAATATTTTATACACCATTTTTTCACACCTATCCAAGTGTCGCAAGTGTCACTTTTCACTTTGCTAAGTGTCGCAATTGCGACATCTCACCCTGTAAGTGTTGCAATATTAATGGGGTAATTTCATGGCGTAAGTGTCATACTTTACTAAGTATTTCAACCTTGAGACCATGTAAAAATTACATATCATCATCCTTAGTGAAGTTAGAGGGGGGAAAACATCATTTGGATGTCGAAAACCCTTCTTTTACCTTGTCGTTTTGGCCCTATTTTGCCAAGGACGCCCCCCTACCCATGCATAGGGAGTTTCCTCCCTCCTTTATCAGTTATATGGGAGCATATAGGACACCCTATCTGCCTCTTGGAGGGAGATTCATTGCAATTATAGAGGTTTCCATGTTTTTAGGGCAGTTTGTTCAAGAAGGATTTGGGTTGTTTTCATTTTTTTCATCCATATTCACTCAAATATCCTCCATTCCATGTTGGGGGAAATCCATGATCATGAGGATAAAGGTAAATACTAATCCAATCCATCAAAATCCTCAACCATACTCTCCATTTAGGTATGTTAGTTGTCCCTATTGAATCTTATATAACCAGGGCCATTCATGGTGAAAGGGGGGAGACTGAGAATATGATAACAAAGTTTTGATATTGAGATTAATGATATAGAAGTGAGGTTATTCCTAATAATGTGTGTATTCGAGGACTAAAGTTTTGGAGACTTGGAAGGACTACAACACAAATCAAGTCGTAAGTTTTATGTTTCCAATTTAATGACAACTTGGCCTCTTTCTCATATGCACTTGTTGAGGAAAAGGTATTAAGAACCTTACTCAAACATTTTCATATCTTTATAGGCTAAGGAAAGATAGTTGAGAATGATACCCAGGGTTTATATCCCTAAAATAAAAAAAATCACTTGATCCACAGGTAATATGTACGAGGAACTAAGGCTAATTTTATATATTATATGTAACTATGCAAAAGGAAGAAAGAAAAAATATGCATAAGTGTATACATAGATAAGAAGCAAGGATAAAATAAAAATATGAAAAATATCATTAAGATACACATGTGAGGTTGAAATCAAAAATATTATTTTTATATTAACTTCATTATGAGATACAAAGAATAAATCTCTTTACAAACCCCTGCGAGAGTGGTACCAAAGTCAAATTTGCAAGTCTTAGATGGGTACCATACAAAAAGACTCTGACAAAAAAAGAAAAGGGAATCTTAAAGATATGGATCAACTTGCCATAAAAGTGCTGTCACTTGACTGTACAAAATATTATTTATCAGTCATGAAATTTAATCCACAAACAAAAAATAACACACAAACTGTCAAAGATAGATCATACACCTTTAGAAACAAGCTACTAAAAGATATGATTCTATTTTGAATCTTGTTTCCTATCAAGATGGTTTAGCTTTCTAGTAAACTCAGAATGAATGAAGAAAATAATTATCTAACGAATACCTTATATCATAAGTTCCCCTTCTTCTTTCTCTCTCCTATTGTCTCTTATTTTGATTGATCTTTTATTCTTTCCCAATAAGTTATGGTAGTTCAACTACCTTTCTTTTGTTAAGCTTAGTTATCTTAACTAATAAGTTGAGACAAATAAATAATACTACATAAATAAGGCTTTATTTAAATAATAACTAAATAGGTGGGACCCCTTGTCACTCCAATTTGCATTTCTTTAATGATCATCAAAATATGAAATATAACACCCAAAAAATTAACTCGAATATTCTCCTTGTAACTCCCATCCTCATATAAATAGTCAAATATTTTAGTATCAAAATAAAACATGACTATTTCCCAAAAATAGAATTATATCCATGTTGTCCAAAACATCCTGTCATCGTACCAATAAAATATACTCTAAAAAATAACATTAAAATCCATATTCACTATGAGAGGCAGTTTGCCTCTTTTCATTGTCTCCTTCCTTTGATCCTTTTTCTGATTTTTCTTGTGCAACAACCTTCAATTGATTGGAGACTTGTGGGTGGATTTTACTGATGACATGGGAGAAACTATCTTTGAGGAGGATATGAGAGGACATTGATTCAAAGGAGTCTTTGGAAGACTTGGAGGAATTAGCGACCCATTTTCCTTTATCTAATTTTGGCTCAGGGATGGAAGATTTTAACCTCTTGCTTGCATGAGAGGACTAGACTAGTGAAGCAACATGATCATCTTGGGAATTTGGGTTGAATGGTAGTGGAGGAGGGGTAAATGGTAATGATATTGTAGGCTAACTATAATGATGTTCAACAGGCTGATGGACAATCTCTTGACATCCATCATTGGTAGGTGACTTTGGCTGCATAGAAACATGAGGGGGGACATGTACACCAAATAACCTTTTATGTGGTTGGAAAGGTGGCCTCTCAGGTCTATGTTGCAGAATTCCTTGGCCAAATATATTAAATAATATGGCTTGGAAACGTTGATTCAGTTCTTGTGGACCAGGATCAAAATGTATTGATAATCATGTCCTTCTATGGAATATTTCCCAATTATTTCCTCTACCTCTATTTGGACCTCTTCCATTGCTTCCCCTAATAAAAATTTTTATCCTGAATCAATATTCCAATCATAATATGAAAATTTTTAACAATCCATTCACTAATATTGTACCTAAATAAAATCAAAGTGGTGGCTCTATCATTCACAATAGAAGCATAAGCAATCCATCCATTGACACAACCCACCACATATCGAATTCAATAATCATTTTCAATTGAACAAGGAATTAGAGGGTCATTGGGAAGATGAGGGGATTTGTAATGAATGAAAAATGGTAGCATGGAATGGAACCAACAAATGAATACTATTCAAGCAAAATGCAGAGCCATTTTCTTCTAAAAACAATTTCTCCATATCAAAATTTCTAACTCAAGTCATCGTCCAATCCTTTTTAATCCTTTCTCCTTAAAAATCAAGTTCATAATAAAAAAACATGGGATAATTTAAATTTTATGGCAAGGTGTTGGGCATATAATGAGCAGAAAATGAGATAATGAATGGGAATGAGACGATTGTTGTTCTATTACATGAAATAAAATTTATTGATTTTAAAACCAACATTGTCATCATTCACCAAAACATTTGGATATTCAATGTATTCCATGCCAATTATTTCCAAACTAATATGACAAAATTCCCACCAGTTATTGTTTGTTTCATAACATTGTTTTTAAACTTCAACACACAAAATCCATGACATGGAACAATTCTTTTTAACTTCTCAATATAAAATTCAAATAAAATTTCGAGACAATCAAACTTATAAGTTTCATTTTCCACTTTTTCCTTTAAAATATAGATATTCTTTTAAACTAGCAAAATGTTCTATAGGAGACTATTTAAAAATCCATTTCAACTTAGTCATAATTAAAATCAGAATGCCTCAACTCCACATGAGAGGATGATAAAATAAGCATAAATCCATCGACCTTTCATTATATATAATTTACACCAAAACCACAAATAACAGATGCAAGAACAAACTAGGTTTGAAACCCCAATGCGAACCTAGTGGTCATTGTTTCATCAAATTTATTCTACCTTCAAAATCGACCAAATTCCCTCATATATAAATAACAAATGAGACACAATTTTTTGAGTCTAACCAATATTTCCCACTATTGGTCCAAGACCATAAATAAAAATTTAAATCCAGGTTTACATTTATTTACTTGGCCACATATTGGATGGGGAAACAAGGCCTAGAGCAGACATATGGGCGTAGGTTTTTAGGAACAGCTGCAAGAAAATCCAAAACAATTCCTTTCCATCAAAAACTTCTTCACAAACTTCCCAAAGTGACCACAACACAATACAAAGGCCTCCATAAATTTTCAAACAATGGTAATGATAATACAAAAGGGATGCAAATATTCCAAGGTTAGGATATGAAGTGAGGGTACAATACAATAGTCAAAAATCCCAACGGTTATTTTCCCCTTTCTTTTATAGAGGAAACCCTTTAGAATTTATTCACAAGAAATGAGTGAAACCAAATGTATTCACCATAAGACGTTTTCCAACGGTCATACCATAATAATACTACCATTTTCTTCAGGCACAACACAACCACATACCTCAAACATAATAGAATTCCTAATGTTATTTCCAGTTTTAAAAAATTAAATGACAATAAGGAGAAACTCAAATTGAAATCCATGTTACATGGCCAAAATTCCCACAAACAATCCACTGTAAACTTTGGAAAACAAGCACATTATACATGCAAGCTCTAACATCAAATAAGACTATTTTATCTGGAGTGGAGCTAACAATCCATGAATGAAGAGGTAAAATACCATACCTATAATAAGAATGCTAGAAAATTAATAGAGCACAATTAGTTTTTCAGCAAAGACTGAGCACAATGGAGGAACTACTAACCAGAGAAACCAAACAAGAGTGAGGAGTATAGTGAAGGTAGTGAATTCAAGGTAGGGTAAGAAAGACATGTAGAAAACGCACATTTCTTCCCCTCTTTCCACATTAAATTCCATCAACCACAACGAACTATGTAGCACACCTAGCCTCCAAGACCTTTTTACATACACAAAATCAACCATCGTATATCCAGTATAACATATCATTTCCATATTCAAAATTGAAACGGGCCTTCCTCATGGATTTTCATAACTATTATATTCCCATTTAACTTTAATACCAAAATAAACATGTCCCACATACCTTGCTAGTGGAGGATTACCATTCAACATAATAATCATTTTCCCATATATATAAATATACCATGAGTTTTCATGTGGCTTGTTCTTAGAGTTTGAGTAATATATCAAAGTCTAGGTGTAGCAAGAACAAAATAAAATGTCTAATGAAATAAACATTTTCTCCTTTTAAAATCAAATTGCTAGCACACCCAACATCCATCATTTGCACATAGAAACAGGTAGGATCTCCCTCCTTATTTTGAAACAATGAAATCTTTCTCATAAGGTAATCATGAGCAAAACAAGATGAGCCATTTCTCTTATTATTTTTCAAAAGGGGGTCCCACTTATTTAGTATTATTAATACATATACATAAGTAATAATTCATTTCAACCCATTTGCAGGAAAGAATTTTATGTTGTGCTTTTGGGCGTTAACAAACTAACGAATCCAGGGGGAAATCTGTTTTCAATAGATTTAGAACTTAGAATGCTTGGTTCTGAAGTCCAGTAGAAGTAGGTGACTGAAAATGCTGAGAAAATAGTTATGCAATAGGGGGGAAATAATGGCTTAAGGGAAATGATGAGACAGGACTTCATGGAACAACTTATGGAAAGTGAGATGTATGAGGGAAATTGGTCATGTATGCATAACAAACAATAAGGTTCATAACTGATAACATTTTAAAACTTAAAGGAGAATTCTTATGGTATGCTCTTGAATCTCAAAATGAAGGGAGGAAAGGGGTAGCGGAAAAAATGAAGAAATCAAAGCCAGCTATACTACAACAATATTCAAAGAAAAAATATATTCCATCAGTGTTTCTAAAGGAAGATATTGTAACAATTGTCTATCTCTTTATTTTAATTGATCAACAATACTTATAGAAATGACATAATTATGGAAAAAAAATTCCAGACTTTATTTTTGATGACCATGCAAAAAAAACAACAGAAAACAAAACTCAATAAACCAAAGTGACAAAAAAAATGTAAGACAAAAATATATACAACAGTCATATTTACATAATAGAGAGTCAACAATGAATTTGGTTGCACATAATGTTTCAGGTGGGAACCATTGGTACTGTAAGAAAACCATTGCTCATCCATGTCTTTAAGAAGATGTGAATTTGGGTCAAGGATAGAAGTGATTTTGAAAGGACCTAGCCATAACTTTTGGAACTTAGAATGCCTCCCTCTATCAGCATGGGCTAAGTCCCATAGTAATAATTTTTCATCAATCTTAAATTTAGCATCCTTTTCTCGTTTTTTTAAATACTTCTTCATTGTTTTTTGCCTCCTTTTCATATTTTCCAAGGAAAACTTCCTTTGTTCTTACAGGGCTAACAATGTATTTATCCTTTGGGAAACACTAGAAAAAATTGATTCTTCAGTTTGTAACTTCAACCGTAAGGAAGAAATCTCTAATTCAATAAGAAGAATATCCTCTTGGTCCTATATTATCTGAAAGGTAGTAAATTCTGTACTTTCTTTAGTGGATTTACAGTCTTCCTAAAGAGCATAAGTTAGAAGTGTGTGCCACTGGTGAAATTTGTCTTCTATAATTTTATTTATAATCTTGAACATATTCTTGTTAGTGGACTCTTCTTTTCCATTTCCCTGAGGGTAATAAGCAAATGAATTGAAATGATTGACAGCTAATTTAGCCAGAAATTGGATCAATTTTGCAGAAATGAAGGTTGGCCCATTGTCCGAAATGATCTCTAATAGGAGGCCAAATGTGGAAAATATATTGGACTCTAAGAAAGAAATTACCTATTTTTCTTGCGTGTGCCTAAGAGGGACAACCTCGGTCCACTTGGTAAAATAATCAGTGGATATCAAAATAAAGATATGTCATGCAAAGGATGATGGATTAATCGGGCCAATAAAGTCTAGAACCCACTTAGAAAAAGGGAAGTCTGGAAGGACAGGTTGTAAAGGCATGGCATAAAGATGTTCTTTACCAGTGAATTTTTGGCATTTATCATAGGGCCTCTCAAATTTATAGGAATCATGAAAGATAAAAGGCTAGTAATAACCATTTTTTATGATCTTAAAGGCGGTATCTTTAGTGGATCAATGGCCACCAATATGAATGAAAAATATCGATGATCCATGGATCTCATGTAATAATTTATGTTCTTCTTCATCATTTACACATCGAAGCAACAAACCATTAACAAATCTTCTAAACAAAGAGTCTCCTAAAAAATATATACTTTGAAGCTTCAAGGTGGAGTCTCCTTCTCTAATGAGGATCCAAATCATATGGGCACCTTTCATACTGTAGACAATACACTATATTTTTATACCAAGGATGTTCAAATATAGAGATATTTTGATTTTCAATATAAAATAGCATTGAAAGAGGGTTATCTTGGTCATCAAATTCTTCACTTAGTTCAGGGTGCTAAGCTAAGTGAAGGGCTAAGTCTCATCCCATGATTCTCTTAGAAGTCATGATCGTCAAATCATGCTCCTGATTTTTTGCAAGCCAATGTGCAAGTTTTCTTGAGAGGTAAGTTTCTGAAAGTAGAAACTTGACAGTAGGAAAAGGGACTTTTACCTACGTGTGTTTGCCCAAAACAAAATGGCGAATTTTTTCTATAGATTTAACAAGAGAAAAAGCATGTTTCTCAATACAAGAGTATCTGAAATTTTCATCTGATAGAATTTGAATCATGTAACCTACATGTTTTTCATTGTTTTGGTCATCACATTGTAAGAGGATAACATAAATTGTCTCCTTAGTGGCATTGGTGTATATGATAAAGTCTTTCTCAAAATTTGGTTTCACCAAAACCAGTGTAGAACTGATCACCTTCTTAATCCTAAGAAAATAATTTTCGACATCATCTATCCAAGAAAAATAACGATCTTTTTTTAAAATATTATTTATTTCTTTAACCATGACAACAAAATCAGGAACAAATCTACGAACAAAATTAAGAATACCCATGAAAGATTGAACTTCTTTCTTGGAGGTGGGGGAAGGGAGGTTTAGAATGGAAGTAATCCTCTCTAGATCTATACTTATCCTTGAATCAGAAACAATGTGACCAAGATTCTTACCCTTTGTGACACCAAAAATAGATTTGGAAGGATTTAAAGAAACACCAAATTTTCTGCAGCGCATGAGAACTTTTCTAAGATGACTGAAATGATCCAACCAATTTTTAGAATAAACAGTCAAATAATCAAGATAAACTTGGATAATATTACCGATTAGATCGTCAAAATTTGTCTGCATATCTCTTTGAAAAGTGGCACATGCATTAGATCATCCAAAAGGAATATGTACATAAGAAAATGTGCTCGAGCGAGTGGTAAATGTGGTTTTTGATCTATCAGTCCTTTTTACCTTGATTTGATTATATCAAGTAAGGAAATAATTTGATATCCTGCAACCTATTGTAAAATCATCTCCATATTAGGAAGCAGAAAATGGTATTTTACACTTTCCCTATTTAATGCGTGGAAATCGACACATAATCTGATGTGACTAGTAGTTTTCTGAACATGGACCATATTTGAAACCCATTCAGAATACTTAACTGGAAATATTATATGATCTTTCAACATTTTTTCCAATTCTTTCCTAATGGTGGCTTCAAGCATAGGATTAATAGGTCTTTTTATTTTTCTAATTGGTTTTTCCCCTTCCTTGATAGGAATGGCATGTTGTATAAGAGTAGGATAAAAACCACAAATATCCTCGTATGACGAGGAAAAAACATCTTGAAATTCACGAAGTAACTCTGTAAAAAAAATTTTCTCTTTATCAGAACATTAGGCACCTAATTTAATGATATTTGGTGATTCAGATGTCCCAATATTCAAGGAAATGGTATCACCAACTTTCCTTTTTGACTCCTCTAACTTATGTGTTTCTTTTTTTCCTACATCACTTGACGAAAATGAACTCTTGAGAGGATTCAAGCCTTTAGGAAATTTTTCATTCTCAACATAGATGATTTCCTTGGGATTAAAAGATTCATTTTTCATGAAAGTGCAAATGCCTTCATCACTCGAGAAAAACTGCCATGATTCTACATTATCAGGGAGATGAGGATGGTATAGAGATTGGAATGTACAATCATTTTTTTGAGGTAAGATTTGTCGAGTAGGAGAATATGAAAAAATAGCTAATCTATCAGCCATTGAATTAAGTTCCCTTTTAACATGAGTGATGTTAAATGATAACAGATTTGAAATCAACATCCAAACATCTTGGGTATAACATTTAAGTAACTTATTGTTTAGTACATAAATCTATCATACAAGATTCAAAGCAAGTTCATAATCACCAAAAAATGTAATGTGTGTGCAACTAAGATTATATTCATTTTCAATTCCCAACAATAAGGCTTAAAACTCAACAACATTATTTGTACAAGAAAATTACAACCTATAAGAGAAATTGTGAATTTTTCCTATCGAAGAATATATAATGGTGTCAGCTCCATTACCTTCATTTGAACATGAGCCATCGAAATTCATGTTCCACATGCCATCATCAAAATCATTTGGTTCAATTTTAGTTTCACCTTCATCAACAAAGATAGAGTATACCCCAAAATCTTCTTCAAGATAATTCACATTGGGTTGGGGAATACTCTCTATATAGGGTTAAATTCTTCCTTCCCTAAGAACTATAATGTTCTGTCCGTTTTGATAGATGGATAAATATGTACCATCAAGTCAAAGGTATCCACCAATTAAGGATTTCTAGTCCCTTCCCAAAATAATTGAGTAGTTACCCGCTGACATATCAATCACTTAAATATTGAGAGTGTAATGATCCCAAGCCATTATGCAAGGATCATCACTTGTTTTGGTGTCTTTTAAAACTTTTTCTGAGTGAGGTATTTCATCAAACAGTTTGTTGATCTATTTGTTTAGATGTGTTTATATGTGTGTATGCAGCAAATAACAGAAAGAGATAACCATGGAACATACCTCAACCATATGCAATAATATAGACAAGCCAAAACATCTCAAATCTTCTTTATTCATAAAATAGAGAAACCTGATACAATGAAGATGCCGATCTGGAATGCTCAACAGATGGCCAAGAAGATAGACAATAGATAAGAGATGATACAAAATGTTCCCTCTAATACAAAAGATGCCTCCAAAGGATGAATAAGAAATGAAGATCAATACAAGCAGATCTGAATGCCAAACTCTCCAGCTGAAGAATGCCACACTCCAATAGAAGGTTGAAACCCTCAATAACTCGGCCTTGCTGCCAAAAGTGTCCAATCACCCTAATAAATATGCCAACTGATAGTTCGGGTGATGGTAAGAACAACCCAGGTGCCCGAATCTCCAAGATCCCTCTCAATCTCTGTAGATCTGAAATTCCCCACTAAATGGTGCGCCCCACTGGATGACTGAAGCCATAGATAATTCAAACTTTCTGAAGGAGGCCTCCAAATGATCTGAAACTCTCCAGAAATATAGATCGGGACACTGCAAGTCACTAGGTGAAGTCTTAGGGTCAGATCTGAAACCCCTCCAAACAGACTAGATCTGAATCTCAAAAATGCCCTCCTTCTCTTCAATTCGCCCCACTGCTCAAGAAATAATTTGAGCCATAAAAATATCTCAGAAAGCACTATATATGATGTCCAAGGCCCTATAATGAAAACCCAAGTGATAGAATCCTCAACGGCCCTGCCAATCTCCTACAACGAATCTCTCTCCAAAGATGGTGCGCCCCCCTTGCTGGAAACCCCCAATGGTGTGCCCTCCTCCTCTTCCTGTGCCTGTGGCTGTGTAGAACCTCCTGCATTGATGTAGATCTGACTAGAATGGTGTGGGAGAGTATTGCATCTCTAAGACCAATCTTGGGACAAGCTAGGTGGAATCTTTCACCACCAAATCGTCCTCTAGGGTTTGTTAAGTCAAAACCCTCAAAACCCCCAAGAGATGGGCTCACTAGCTAAAGCCAGATATCAAACTGATAAACATACATGAATGAATGAGAAGAGGCCCTTGCCTTTCCTTTATACTTTTGGATCACCTTATCCCTCCAAAGTGACTTTCATTTTATTAATATTTAATTAATTAATTAAATCACTTTAAATAATTAATTAACCTTTTTACCTCTGAAAATATCCTTATCTCTCCTTGTGGCTTCCCTGGCCACTGAAAGTCACTTCTAGACATCCCATCATGTAGTGTTTCTCCTCCCGATTCCAACAAGCTATTACACTGAGTGGTTCCTCCAAGTAATTTTCCCAAAATGACCTCTTCAGTGAATTTCATTGACTTATAGCTCAAAATAGTCATAATCATGGAAATCGTCGGAATGCAACGGAACCAAAGCCAACCTGTGCGGAATGGCTCATAATGATGGAATATGATGAGCAATGCAAGCTGGACCCCATAATGCCTCTCAATAACCCATATACTCGCTATAACCTCCATCTGGCTACTCTGGTCATCATAACCCTCTACACTATGATGATGTCCCAAAGTGGGGACATTACAGAGAGTTGTCCTTATCTCGGGATGCGCACACAAAACTAAGGTTACATATTTGATTTCACCTTTATTTTATTGTTGCATATTATTATAAGAGAGCATGCTTCTAGAATTGTCGTTGGTACAAGATAAGCCAAGCTCTTACGTGGTGATTTTAGACATCACACTTGGACTAGCCTCGCCATCAATTAGGAAACAATGAGCTATTTTATCCATGATTTTTATTAACATATATAAAGGAGGGTTTTTTACGGGGTTCCTAAATTTATTTACACCTATTATATTTACAGTTGAATCTTCTTCCTTTGACTCTTCAAATAGATTGGCTATAGTAGAAATATTACCTTCCATAAATTCCTTAAGATGCTTTTGTTGTTCTAGGATGAAAACTATGTCCAAAAGGGTAGCATCAACTTTGATATTATCCAATTGGTTAAGGATATTGTACTTTGAAGAGGGAAGAGGAGAAGATACTCCTTTAATTTCTTAAGGTTCTGACAGTTTGTGTATCGACACTTTGAGAAGATGAACTTGGGGTAGAAGAAGTGTGGGGAAGATCAAATTTTCTCTTGGAAGTGTAAGATTTATTCCTAGTATTCACTACCATAACATCATTTGGTTTATCCCAATCTAAAACAACAATAATGGTATTGGGCCTTTTGCTAAAAATATTATCTATAGCATTTCTTTTAACTTCGCAGGTATTATCATTGTGATTTTCTTCAAAAACATTACACCAAGTGAGAGTCATTATGGCCTTTGGATGAAAAGTGATTTCATTAGTATTTCTAAAAGGTGCTATGGAAGAAGAAGCCTCAGGGGAAGAGGAAGAAGAATTTCTTATTCATTCATATGATATCATGCTATTACTGATATCTTGCATGAGCATATCTATTTGCTTGACCAAGTCTCCCTTAGTAAGACCCATTCTTTCAAGTTGCTCTTCATATTCTAGGTAAGCCTAAAGGGAGGAACAAAGATTGTCAATATCCTTTTCTTTAAGTCTATGATGATAAGAAGAAGGTAAAACATTATAATAAGGCATGAAGGCAGCTTTATTTTGAGGATGAATTAGATTGGGAATTTGATTGTACAACTTGGTGAAATAAAGGTTAAATGATTTAATGGTTTCACCATCTTTATAAGAAATATTATTGTATTCCCTTAATTGATTAGTTGTACTCTTGGGTTGTCCATAAGTGGATTTAAACCAATAAACTAATTCTTCCCAATTTGAAAGGATTTTGGGCAGAAGGTCAAAAAAATATGATGCATCTTTCCATTCCACAGAATTGACAAATAAATACATGAAAGTGTCGTTATCATTAGCCCCTATATTATGACAATAATTAGAAAATTCTATCAGGTGTTCATTTTTCGTAGCGGTACCATTTCTTTAGAACCTAGGTAAATGATCCTTGAATTTCGGTAATGGTTAGGCTGGTGCAATATTCAAGGGAGAAGACACATGTCAGGGGGTGGTTGTAGAATCTTCCTCAAATTGAAAAAGTTGATATTTCTTAACAACCTTATCAAGATTGTTACTGGATTGAATAGGGACTTGATGACTATATATACTACCAATCACGGATGAAGTAGAATCTTGTGAGGAGGAGGAAACTTCGGTACCACTACCACTACTCGAACATGTCATGTTGAAAGTAATAGGTATAGGTGATGAACATGAACTACCAGAATCAGATAGGGTTCTCCTAAGAGCACTTTGTTGTGTTGATAAGACAATTTTACTCCTTCCTATTTCAGAAATAGGGGTGACTTTAGGGGATAATTATCTTCGAGAGAGAGATACGATAATTAAATGACATGGAATAAAAGATTAAAGAAGTAAGAAAAAAATGTTACAGTAGGGGAAAAGGTTATTGTTGATTCCTGGGCTATTTTTCTTGGCTTCCCAACGTTCACGTATATTTATGTACCTTTCAATTGGTTCCCAAGATCATTCAAGTTCAGCACAAGTACTAGCAATTTCTAAAATAGTGTTGAATAAAGTCAAGGAAATGTTGGTCTGGTCATCAAGATTGTTTCCAATATTTTGTTGTCTCACAACGGACATTGTCATGGAATTATCAGTCAAAGAGAAATCGAACAAAACAAGAAAACAAAATACAATAGTGATACAATCAACCATAGAGATATGGAAAGATTTCCCCAATATGGTCGCCAAACAAATGTTGAGGAAAAGGTATGAAGAACCTTACTCAAACATTTTCAGATCTTGCTAGGCTAAGACAAGATAGTTGGGAATGTTACCTGGGGTTTATAGACATAAAATAAAAATGAAATCACTTGATCCATAGGTAATATGTATGAGGAACCAAGGCTAATTTTATATATTATATGTAACTTTTCAAAAGAAAGAAAACAAAAATACACACAACTGTGTACATAGATAAGAGGCAAGGATAAAAGAAAAATCCAAAAAATATCATTAAGATACACATGTGAGACTGAAATCATAAATCTGATTTTTATATTAACTTCATTCTAAGATACAAAGAATAACTCTCTTTACAAACCCCTGCAAGAGTGGGACCAAAGTCAAATTTAGAAGTCTCTGATGGGAACCATACAAAAAGACTCTGACAACAAAAGAAAATTGAAGCTTAAATATCTGGATCAATTTTCCATAAAAGTACTATCACTTGAATATGAAAATAATCTTTATGAGTCATGAAATTTAATCCACAAATAAACAAGAACACACATACTATCAAAGATAGATCATATACCTTTAGAAACAATTTGTTGAAAGATATGATTTATTTTTCAATCCTGTTGCCTTTTATAATACCTTGTTGTCATCAAGATGGTTTAGCTTTCTAGTAAACTCAGAATGAATGAAGAAAACAATTCTCTCACAGGTATAGAGAAGACCTTATATCATGCGTTCCCCTTCTTCTTTCTCTCTCCTTTTGTCTCTTCTTTTGATTGAACTTTTAGTCTTTCCTAATAAGTTATGGAAGTTCAACTACCTTTCTTTTGTTAATCTTAGTTAGCTTAAATAATAAGTTGAGACAAATAAATAATAATACATAAATAAGGGTCTATTTAAATAATAACTAAATAGGTGGGACCCCTTGTCACTCCAATTTTCATTTCTTTAATGATCATCAAAATATTAAATATAACACCCAAAAAATTAACTAAAATATTCACCTTGTAACTCCCATCCTCATATAAATAGTCAGACATTTTCGTATCAAAATAAAACATGAGTATTGACCCAAAAAATAATTATATTCATGTTGTCCAAAACATTTTGTAAAAATAAATGTTTGTTGTCCAAAACATCCTGTCATCATACCAATAAAATATGCTCTAAAAAATAGCATTAAAATCCATATTTACTATGAGAGGCGGTTTGCCTCTTTTCACTACTTCTTTCCTTTGATCCTATTTCTAATTTGTCTAGTGCAACAACCTTCAATTGATTGGAAACTTGTGGGTGGATTTCATTTATGACATGGGAGCAACTATATTTTATGTGGAGATGAGAGGACATTGATTCAGAGGAGTCTTTGGAAGACTTGGAGGAATTATCCACCCATTTTCCTTTATCTAATTGTGGCTTGGGGATGGAATTTTTTAACCTCTTTCTTACATGATAAGACTAGACTAGTGAGGCAACACAATCAGCTTGGGAATTTGGGTTGAATGGTGGTGGAGGAGGGGGAAATGGTAACAATATTGTAGTCCAAACATGATGATGTGCAACATGTTGATGTACAATATCTTGCCAACCATCATTAGAAGGTGGCTCTGGCTGCATAGAAACATGAGGGGGGACACAAACACCAGAGAAGTTTTGATGTGGTTGGAAAGGAGGCCTCCTAGTTCTAGGTTGCATAATCCCTTGGAAAATTTCATTTAGTTCTTATGGATCAACATCAAATTGTATTGATAATCGTAGCCTTCTATGGCCTTGTTAGACATTGTTTTCATCACCCTTATGACCATTAATGATGTAAACCTATTTTTTTCCTTCAGAGGGGTCAGTGGCCTGAACTCCTGAAGAAATAAAGGAGAAGAAATTTTCCTAAGAGAAGAAGTTGTCTTTTCCTTTGAAAAAACCCTATTAAGAAGGATCGTCGCACCCTGCCTTATGTTAGGGGTGCAATGATCTTGGATCGTCACATGCTGCATTATACCTATCCTGTGATGTTGTCACCCTCTGCTCAGTTTTGGGGGTGTGACTATTTTCGTACATGGGAAAAATGAGCACCTTCTCGATGCTTCTAGAAGGAGAAGCTTCTGTGGTGAGGTGGCCTCCAATTGGTTTGGATATGACTCTCATTTCTAATTTAGTGGGATCATCCTAACCTCCTCACCTTATCCGCTTCAACTTATAAAAGGCGAAGATTTCTCATGGAGAAAGTTAGATTGGATTGAGCTTGAGAATTTGGCTTGAGATTGTTAGCTTGGTTAGAGTAGCTTTGAGCTTTTCTTTGTCAAGATAGATTGTGAGTGACTTTCATATCTATAATCACAGAATCAATGGATCAAAAGTGTGTGGGAAACAAGGGACTATTGGAAGGGACCTTACAACATCAAGGCCTCGGTTGTATTCTCCTTTTCATATTTTTAATACGGTAATATATTTGTTTCCCATAAAATTGTCTTTATTTTATTGTATGACTCCTTGATCACATACATAGGTTTTGTTGAGTATGCATTGTTGCTTTCACTTTGTTGGTTTGTGTATTTTTACAGGTTCAACATCCCATAAGCCTTAGAATGGAGTGAGGATAACACTAGCGAGGAAAAATGACATTTAAACGGTACGTCATTTATCTCTTGTTAGTTAGTATGCTTAATGATTAAAACTTAGAGAAAGTTTTATGTTCTATCTTGTTTTGCTCTAGTTTCGGGGTGAAACTAGGGAGATATGTTTATGTCCGCATTTACCGATTTGTCCAATTTGTTTGATACCATACTGGGGACCATGATGATGTGCAACAGGATGATGGACAATATCTTGCCAACCATCATTGGAAGGTGGCTCTGGCTACATAGAAACATGAGGGGGGACACATACACCATAGAAGTTTCATTGTGGTTGGAAAGGAGGCCTCCCAGATCTAGGTTGCATAATCCCTTGGCCAACTAAATTGAAGAATCTTGCTTGGAAAATGTCATTTAGTTCTTGTGGATCAACGTCAAATTGTATTGCGAATTGTGGCCTTCTATGGCCTCTTTTCCAATTATTTCCTATACCTTTGTTTTCACCTATTCCATTGTCATCCCATCTCAAAAAACTCATCCTGAAGTAATATTTCAATCAAAATATAAACAATTTTAACAATCTATTCACTAATAATCTACCTAAATAAAATCAAAATGTTGGCTCTATCATTCATAACAGAAGCATAAGCTATCCATCCATTAACACAACCCACCACATATCAAATTCAATAATCAATTGCAATTAAACAGGGAATTACAGGTTCATTAGGAACATGGGGGGATTTATAATGAATGAATAATGGTAGCATGGAATGGAACCAAAAAATGAATATTGTTCAAGAAAAATGCAGAGCCCTTTTCTTCTAAAAAAAGTGTCTCTGTATCAAAATTTCCAACTCAAGTAATAATCCAATCCTTTTTAATCCTTTCTCCTTAAAAATCAAAATTCATAATAACAGAACATGGGATAATTTAAATGTTATTGGGAAGGTTTTGGGCATATAATGAAAAAAAAATGAGATAATGAATGGGAATGAGATGATTGTTTTTCTATTACATGAAATAGCTTTCATTGATTTTAAAATCAACATTTCCATGATTCACCAAAACATTTGGATATTCATTGTATGTCATGCCAATTATTTCCAAACTAATATGAAAAAACTCCCACCAACTTCTATTTGTTCCATAACATTCGTTTTAAAATTCAACAAACATTATCCACAACATGGAAAAAAATATTTTAAATTGCTCAATATAAAATTCAAATAAAATTTCGGGACTATCAAACTTGTAAGTTTCATTTTCCCCTTTTTCCTTTAAAATATAGATATCCTTTTAAAATAGAAAAATGTTTTGTAGGAGAATGTTTACAAATACAATTCAAATCAGACATAATCAGAATCATAATTCCTCAACTCCACATGAGAGGATGAGAAAAGAAACATAAATCCATCAAATATTCATTATATAAAATTTACCCCGCAACCTCAAATAACATATGCAAGAGAAAACATGGTTTGAAAACCCAATGCGAACCTAGTGGTCATTGTTTCATCAAATTCATACTAACTTTAAAATAGACCAAATTCCCTCATAGATAAATAACAAAGGAGCCACAATTTTGTGAGCCTAACCAATATTTCCCACTGTTAGGTCGAGACCATAAATGAATAATGAAATATGAGTTTACATTTATTTACTTTTCCACATATTGGATGGGGAAACAAAGTCTAAAGAAGACATATGTGTGTAGGTTTTTAGGAATGGCTGTAAGCAAATAAAAAATGGTGCAGACCCCCTAACCCTCAGGCTGATATCCACTCAGGATCAATCTTCTTCGAATCCGCAAAACTGAAATAGTTCTTTCGGGCCCTCACTAGAGCCCCATGAATCCAATCCACAGGTCCTTCACGAAAACCCCACCTGCACAATGTGCATCAGGCATGAATCTTCACCTCCACACAACCACCAGATATGACCTCTATCCAAGCCAAGAGGTGCTTTTCGCATTTCGTGACTCAACAATGCAAGAGATTCAAGTCTTTTGACTATTCAAACCCTGAAACCTGAAATCGCTCCATTAGACGAGATTGAAGGCTATGAACCTCCCTCGATCCAACAGTCCTGGTTGTAAAGGGATTTCAGTAAATAGGTGTTTGAAATGAACTGACCCAAACCACTGGTCACTCCATTCCCTGAATTCCTGAAATGGCTCACACCTTTTCAGAATTTCGTGAACCGGGAGTTCACGACTCTCGACCCCAAAATCACTTGTCATGCCAATCCCCAAATTCCTGAAATGGATCAAATATTTTTGGGATCTTGTGAACCAGGAGTTCATGATGCAGTGACTCCAAAATATCTCGTCACTCCAATCCCTGAACTCCGATATGGGAATTTTCACACGAGATCCAACGACTCTCAATGAGTTGGATCAAACGGTCCAAATCCTTTCGGAGTTCTGTGAACTGGGAGTTTGAAACTATCTTTTTGGGATTTCGTGAGCTAGGAGTTCATGATGTAGTGACTCCAAAATCACAACCTCCTCTACTTCCTAAACCCCAAAATGCCAAAATGCCAAAATGGGCTCACTGCTTCCTCCGCGACCACAACCCTACTTCAAAGGCACATCACATTTCATAACTTTGGGGTTTTCAACGCAAAGTGCCCCGGCTCAATGGTGCAGACCCCCTGACCCTCAAGCCAAGATTTGCGTAGGATCGATCTTCTTCGAATCTACAGAACTAAAATAGTTCTTTCGGGCCCTCACTAGAGCCCCACGAATCCAATCCACAGGTCCTTCACGAAAACCCCACCTGCACAATGTGCATCAGGCATGAATCTTCACCTCCACACAACCACCAGATATGACCTCTAGCCAAGCCAAGAGGTGTTTTTCACATTTCGCAAATCAACGATGCAAGATATTCGATTCTTTTGACTCTTCAAACCTTGAAACCCAAAATCGCTCCCTTAGACGAGATCGACGGCTATGAACCTCCCTCGATCCAACTGTCCTGGCTTTACTGGGATTTTGGTAACTGGGAGTTTGAAATGCAGCGACCCAAACCACTGGTCACTCCATTCCTCAAATTCCCTAAATGGCTCAGATTTTTTCAGGATTTTGTGAATTGGGGGTTCATGACTCTCGACCCCAAAATCACTTGTCGCGCCAATCCCTGAATTCCTAAAATGGCTTAGATCTTTTCAGGCTTTCGTGAATCAGGAGTTCACGATGCAGTGACTCCAAAATATCTCATCACTCCAATCCTCAAATTCTGATATGGTAATTTTCACACAAGATCCAATGACTCTCGATGAGTTGGATCGAATGGTCCAGATCCTTTCGGAGTTCCACGAACTAGGAGTTCACGATGCAGTGACTCCAAAATCACAGCCTCCTCTACTTCCTGAACCTTGAAATGCCAAAATGCCAAAATGGGCTCACTTCTTCCTCTGTGACCACATTCCTACTCCAAAGGCACATCGCGTTTTTTAACTTTGGGGTTTTCAGCGCAAAGTGCCCCATCTCCTTGTCATCAGAATTGACGAAATGCCAAACCCCGAAATGTCGAAATGCCGAAATTCCACTCCAAAGGGGGATCAATGGCTCATGTTGCTTCTCATCCAATAGTTTTCGGATATCAATGCTAGATCTGATGACCCAAATCTAATCTTCTGCACTCTCTCCTCCTATTGTCTGGATGTGAAACTCGACATTCTAGATCTCATCTCTCCAATTGTTCTAATCGGTAGTCGTGCTCCCTCCTGAGATTGAGAACTTCCTCCCTCCCCTTGTGATATTTTCTGGAGTTTCAAAGGCCTCAACCTTTTCTTCCTCTGTGAGCTCAATTCCTTTGGATATCTCCTGCATTCTAGGAACGCTATCCCTCCTGATCTTTGTCGATTGTGAAACCTCAAAGGGTTTCTCGACCTTCTTCTCACTCTGTTTTTACTCGGTGCACTAAGGAACTATCCTTCCTGATATTTTTTTACCTGAGCCTCTAGGGGACTCTCCCTTCTATGTCCTCAAAAGGAAATCTAGTGTCCTCCTAATGATATTCTGCTCAAGCACTCCTTGGTGATCTTAATAGAGTATTCAGTAACTTTGTGAGTGTCTCTCCTTGACACTTCTATTTCCAAAAGAACTCGAAAAGAGTCCTTATGTGAACCCTATAAAAATTCTCAATGCCACCTAGCAGAGTTCTCCAGAATCCTCAGTGACTCTGTCTTCTCACTGAACTCGAAATAGAGTTCTCCTCAATGCATCCTGTGCATTTTCTCAATGCCCACCTAGCAGAGCCTTTACATAATTCTCAACAATTCTGCTTCTTCTCTCTGTGATCTCCTCTATACATTTTCTCCTTCAATGTGTTCAACAACCTTAAGGCTTCCTCTTTGAGTCAATGACTTCAGCTGGGGTGCCCCCCTAGCACGTCTTTGTCTAAAATTCCACAGAATTCAGAAGTACACTCCTTGCACTGGCTTGTAGAACCCACAATATTCTGTCATGCAACCTCTTACATGAAGCCTCAAAGAACCCAAACCTAAAATCAAAGAACTCACAGATAGGAAAACCTATATATCTCTTGTAGATGGAACTTAACATACATCTACAGCATGAATGAACACACAACATTCATAAGAGACACATAAACACATAGAAAACACATATGCAGAAAAATCTACTTTGTATTAATCAAGAATGCCTGATTACAATGTGTTCGAGCTTGGCCTACAACAGAGTCTTGGATTTCCTCTCCTATCTAACCTATTCTCTCTTCTTCTCTTCCCTTCTGGAGAAAAAAAAAGAGATCTTTTTACAAAAGGGGCTCCTCGAGCACTTCCCTCCATCCTTGCCAACTCTCATTAATTTACATTCAATTCCATTGAATGGTTGTCTAGTCTAAATCGGATCTAGATCTCAACCTTACAACCATTTAAGGAAACCTTTATCTAAAGCCTGTGCACATGCATGGATTTTGTCTCTTCGGCCTTACAACATTTAATACAATTTCAAAATTTGAACAACGAGAGGGTTGCACCTCTCTCCTTCCATTGAATATGCACTTTGATGTGTTGGCTAGCTGACACATAGCTGGATTGGAGCGATGCTCCTACATCATACTCCTTTGCTGTGAGAAATTCATAAGCTCCTACTCATGAGCTTACCAACATGGCTATCAAAATCCACATGGATCCCAAACAGTTCTTTGGAGTTCTCCATCCGCTCCATTGCTTTGTAGTTGTTGTTGCTTTTGTTTACCTGCTGCTATGGGAGGTTCTCCTCTACTCAGCTTCCCTTTGTTGACCACTTCTCCTGATCTGATCATCATCCTTTTGATCTCCTCAATTATCTCATCCAGCTACTCCCAGGGCTTGCTTTCCTTTTGCCGCCTACTCCACTGCACTTCTTCCCTGCAAATGGGTAGATCAACTAGATATCCCATGCCATATTATTCCTTTGTGGCCTCAACTTGCCACCCTGTTGTAAAATTCAATTCTATAGTCTTATCTTCTTGAATAACCTGTTGTTCAGTCACCTTCTCTGACAGACTTGCTTCGGCCATTTCTTCTGCTAGTTCAGCTCTAGCTTCTTCCAGCTTCTCCTGGGGTTGGTATGCTCCACTATTTTCATCTGACTTAGCTTGTTGGATGTGTAAATTTTTCACCATAACCCTTCTCTCCAGGGCTTCCAATTCTTCACACAGACCAACAAAGTCCATGATGTCTTCTTCCTCTTCTTCTTCTTCTTTTTATGCAGCTTCCAGTACTATAGTGATCTCATGTTCAGCTTCCTGGATGAAAAATTTGAGCAACTTGGCTAAATTCTCTTATTCTTCTCCTTGGGAAAACATCAGTGTCTTCTCCACTTCTTCCTCTTCTTTGACAGTCTCTATTGGTTGTCCTCCTTCTATTGTTTCATCTACAACACATGCTCTTGCCTTAATTGGGCTATCTGGTAGGAATACCCGAATTCCCCCAATCATCAGAATTCTCTTCTAATCCTCCTTATGGATGGTCCAAGTTTTTAACTTCTCATCATCTTCATTCACATGGTCTACAAAACCAAATAAATCTTCACTTATCATCACTCCTTGTTGTCCTGAACTCACTCTTGAGTCCCTGAGACTTTCAGACAATCTCACTTATTTTCCCCTACACACCTAGCTATTTGGGAATTTTCAGTTGCCCACATGGTAGTTTATGAGATCTTTCAATGATCTCATCTCATTGCCCTCCTATAAATTTAAACTTTCATCACCGCCCTCCTGGAAGTATACGAGACCTTCACTTGATCTCTTTCTATTGCCCACCTGGCAATTTGAAAGTCCATCTCTTCCCACTTGGCAGTCTATGAGATCTCTTCTCGATCTCTCCTCTTCATCACTCAGATTTCTCCCAGATTCTAGTTCACACATATGAACCACTTCCTCTATGTCTCTGAGGTTTTCCACATACCTCAACCATTCCTTCAATAGCCTTCGCTGCCTTCGGGCCAATAAATACTGAACTGGCCACTTTACCCTTCTTTTTATGGGCCATTCATATACCCAATACGGTTTTGCATCCTACTGCATCTGCAGTGTAAGCTCTTCCATTATCACCCTTATCTCATTGAGATCTTCATCCATCTCATCTTTTCTCTACTACTGGGGGTTCTTCTTTCCATCGTGTCCATGGCCTTCAATAGCCATCTTCCTATTCTTGTCTTCCCTCCTGGAAAACTTGTTGCTATTGTTATAACTCCAAGAAAATATTTAGGGTTGTAAACTTAAGATGCTTGATAACTTAAGAATATGGTAAATTAGGTATGCTTGGAACAATGGGATAACTCAAAAGCTAATGAAAGTGACCACTTATCATGCATTCGAATAAGACAGTGCTTTAGAAATCAATAATCAGACAACATAGTTGAACAAGGGATGAAGAAAACTAGTCTAGATAACCAAATACATTAACATGCAGGGTCATACAAGATAGCAAGAAGACCTTTAATACAAGTTCATGAGATTAATAAGAAGATGATAGTTCTTAGAAGCTGAGCTGAACTGAAATAAAGTGCAGAGTAATGAAATATGAAAGAATATGATATTGAAAACAAAAGAGGACTGTGATTCTATTATCAATAATAAAAGTCTAGTACAATAGCCAGAAAATGTCTCCCATATTGAACCCTCCTAGTTCCTCCTATGTCTTGAGCTTTATAGCTTTACAATACAGTTTTCAGATCCTAAAAGAATGGATCAGATATGCTAAAGATAGAAAGTCAAAACTGATTTACAAAAGATAAGGAATGATCCTCAAAATGAGGTCAATTCCACATTTCATGGTCTTCAGATGATGTAGAATCCCTTTGCAGTATAGATAAGCCTTCCAAGGCTATTTGATGACTCTTAAGAAAGATGAAATTTGAATTTGCTAATTTTGGAAAAAAACATGATTTGTTGCCTCCAAACTAGGTGTCAAAACCAACTTGAATACCTTTTCTAACCCTTTTACATCAAAAGTGGATCATATATCTGACTCTATAATTCAACATCTATCCATTAAAAGAGTTTTCAAGAGATTCGTATTAGTAAAACTTTGATCTGGGAAAAATTTCACCAAATCTAGCCATCTCAGGTTTCACCAGCTAATTTGCCTTATGATCTACTAGTTAGCTAGTGAAAGCTCTTCTTTCCACCAGCTAACTAGTTATAATTTTTCCTTTTGCACTGGTGAAAGTTTTGTCTTGGTCAAAAATTAAATCTTCAAAATGAGTATACTTTGCCTCCATGGCTGCCATCTGTTCCTTTAGAATTTGAACCAAATTCTTTATTGTCTTCTTCAATTTCCTCCATATAAATTGACAGAGAGTTTTTTGTTCATCTGTATTGATACTGTGACTTTCTTTACCTGTGCTCAACTTCTAACACATTTATGCTTTGATTTAGGTATTGATAGTGGATATCTTACAGCTCGATGTGAAACATCTGCTCCAAAGCCAATTTAAGAGAATTAATGTTAACATGGTCAATTAGGCACAAATAATCTTGTTTGAACCATTCAAACTGCTTAATATCAATGCATCAAAGATAAGGGTTTGTGGGAAACTCAAAGAAGAAAAAAGACACATTGTTTTATATTATGTGCTCCAGCAACTAGTTGTGATGTTTCCTTGCAAAATGCAACAACTACAGGATGACTTCCACTTGGCATGTTGATCCATAAAAACTTTGAAGCTTTTGCTTGAAGCATCATCCAGTTTGAATATCCTCACTACCCTGTCTGCACAAGCTGTTGCCAAACTTTAGCCATCTGATGTGAAAAAAATCCATGTGACTACATCACAGTGTCCCTTCAGTGTATTTAGATCCAAAGGGTGGTGATGTCACCCCTTGTTAGCAGCAGAAACATGAGACTTGGAGTGAGAATGAGATTTGTTCTTAGCGTGGGTTGAAGGCATGGAAGATCTGTCATTATTAGTGATCTATGGAGGCAATTAAGCCACCACCATCTTCACTTCATTGTGTTTTCTTCTCAGATAGAAGGCAAAGAACATTGCTACCGATAACCTACCAATAAGACCCGAAAGTAAAATGCCCACCGGCGGAGATGCTAGTATTTCCATTCAAGAAGAAGCCATTGCCAATAATATTAATGCTCACGCCAAATGATCTTTGGAAACCTTCAAAATCTAATAAGCTATCAACACACAACACCAAACGAACTCTTGGGTATCCTCACCAAGGGTTATCTACATCAATTTCCTGCAACCTGGAAGAAACCAAAATAAACAAATGATCTACAAACACACTTATGTGCCCTGTTGTTTTCCTTCTTGCTCCCATGGGTGTGTTTATACCAGGGAATGAACCAATTCCTTCTATAATTTATGAAGTGCAGTTGCACCCCTGACCTAAATCACATCCCATATTGTATTTATAACAACAAGTGCTTGAAGATAGCCTGCAATTGCCCAACTATTTTTCATGCATCCCCTGCATTTAAAAAAAAAATGGCTCCATGATGCCCCAGCTGTAATTTCATGGACGCCTTCTACCTCAAAGCAAGCCAAGGCAATTAGTGAAGCAACAACTCTTTCTGCTATAATTCCTCATTCCTCAATGTGTATTTGAAAAATATGATTGTCAGACTACCAACAACAAATTCCTGTGACTGTGCCTTTAAAACTGAAATGTCTTGTCGACAACAACTCTGCATTTGTATTCAACGTGCAAAACTTCAAACACCTATAACTTCATTTGTTATTTGCATTCGGTTTCCTCCTGATGGCACCTTGGCATTTTGAATTCGTCTGCCTGCTAATTCTGTGTTACCTACGTTATCCATCAGGAACCTAGAAGTTATCTACAATTTATTTTTGTATTTGCTGAAAAATCATAATCCTTCATGCAATAGTAATTTAGAACACATGTCCTTCACATATGTTGAAGCTTTCCATGTGGAATAGATGAGATATGTAAGACCACACCTAATGGGCTTGGTATTAGAGTTGGGATTTGTACGGTTTATGTGTTGAATGTGATTTGACATTTGGGCTCGGGGTTTGGCATATGTGGCGGCTTAGATTAGGACTTAGGTATCTATGCACACACAACTCTTGTTTTTGATAATTTTTTACAAAAATTTAATCAAAACTAGGAACACATCCAAATCAAAAATCTCGGGCAGGATTGATCATGTTTTGATTTTGCAGGTCAATATGGTAGATCCAAAAGACCTTCTGGGCAATGATGAGGTATATCAAGGTTCGATTGAAGTTTCAGATCTCATGATAAATAGCAAAAGACCAAAACTTTGACAAAATTTAATGTAAATATGCTCAAAACACTTTCAAATATTAAAGACAAATTTGAGTGCTAACATCTGTCATTCTGCAACCATGAGTGCTTCTAGCCTTTCCTATAGTCCTCCTGACTATCTATTGACTGTTGCGCACCTCACAACAATAATCATAGAGCTTCAACACTCTATCTTCCTTTTCCTCTAGATGCCTCTACCTACAATCTACAAACAGAAAGTGGCTCTGATACCAATTGATGGTGTGTATCAGAGTATTTTATTTATCTACTCTGCCTCCCTATGCCTGCAGTCTATAGAATTAAAGTGGCTTTGATACCACAATGGTATAGACCCACCGACCCTCAGGCTGAGATCCACACGGGATCAGTCTTCTTCGAATCCATAGAATTGAAATAGTTCTTCCAGACCCTCACTAGAGCCCCACGAATCCGATCCACAGGTCCTTCACGAAAACCCCACCTGCACAATGTGCATCAGGCATGAATCGTCACCTCCAAACAAACACTAGATATGACCTCTAGCCAAGACAAGAGGTGCTTTTCACATTTCGCGACTCAACGATGCAAGAGATTTGAGTTTTTTTACTCTTCAAACCCCAAAACCCGAAATTTCTCCCTTAGACTAGATCGACGGCTATGAACCTCCCTCGATCCAATGGTCTTGGCTTTATCGAGATTTCAGTAAACAAGAATTTGAAATGCAGCGACCCAAACCATCGGTCACTCCATTCCCCAAATTCTCGAAATGGCTTAGATCTTTTCCGGATTTCGTGAACCAGGAGTTCACGACTCTCGACCCCAAAATCACTTGTCGCGCCAATCCCTGAATTCCCAAAATGGCTCATATATTTTCGAGATTTCACGAACTGGGAGTTCATGATGCAGTGACTCCAAAATATCTCATCACTCCAATCCCTGAATTCTGATATGGGAATTCACACACGAGATCCAAAGGCTCTCGATGAGTTGGATCAAACTGTCCAGATCCTTTCGGAGTTCCGCGAATCAGGAGTTTGAAACTATCTTTTCGAGATATCACGAACCAAGAGTTCAGGATGTAGTGACTCGAAAATCACATCCTCCTCTACTTCCTGAACCCTGAAATGCCGAAATGTCGAAATGTGCTCATTGGTTCCTTCGTGACCATAGCCCTTCTCCAAAGGCATGTTGCATTTCGTGACTTCGTGGTTTTCAACGCAAAGTGCCCTAGATCCTTGTCATCGGAATTGTCGAAATGTTGAAATTCCACTCCAAAGGTGGATCAACAGCTCCTATTGCTTCTCATCCAACGATTGTCGAATATCGATGCTAGATCTAAAGGCCCAAATCTAATCTTCTACGCTCTCTTCTCTTGTTGTCTGGACGTGAAACTTGACATTCCAGATCTCATCTCTCCAGCTGATCTAATCAGCATTTTTTCTCCCTCATGAGCTTGAGAACTTCCTCCCCCCCCTTGCGATATTTTATGGAGTTTCAAAGGCCTTGACCTTTGCTTCCTCTACGAGCTCAATTCCTTTGGATATCGCCTACATTCCAGGAATGCTATCCCTCTTGAGCTTTGTTGACTGTGAAACCTCAAAGTGTTTCTCAACCTTCTTCTCACTCTGTTTTTACTCAATGCGCTAAGGTACTATCCTTCTTGAGCTTTGTTTACCCGAGCCTGTAGGGGACTCACCCTTCTGTGTCCTCAAAGGGAAATCTGGTTTCCTCCTGACGACCTTCTGCTCAAGCCCTCCTTGTTGAGCTTAACAGAGTATTTAGTAACTTTGTGAGTGACTCTCCTTGACACTTCTCTTTCCAACAAAACTTGAAAAGAGTCCTTATGTGCACCCTATGCAACTACTCAATGCCACCTAGAAGGGTTCTCCAAAATCCTCAGTGACTCTATCTTCTCACCGAACTCGAAATAGAGTTCTCCTCAATGCATCCTATGAATTTTCTCAATGCCCACCTGGTAGAGCCTTTACAGAATTCTCAACAATTCTAGTCCTCCTCTCTGTGCTCTCCTCTACACAGTTTCTCCTTCAAGGTGTTCAACAAACTTGATGCTTCCTCTTTGAGTCAGTGGCTTCAGTTGGTGTGCCCTCCTGGCATGTCTTTGTCTAAAATTTCATAGAATTAAGAAGTGCACTCCTTGCACTGGCTTGCAGATCCTTCAGTATTATGTCATGCAACCTCTTACATGAAGCCTCAAGGAACCCAAACTTGAAATCAAATAACTCACAGATAGGAAAACCTAACTATCTCCTACAGATGGAACTTAACATACATCTACAGCATGAATGAACAAACAACATTCATAAGAGACACATAAACACATAGAAAACACATATGCAAGAAAAAATACTTTGTATTAATCAAGAATGCCTGATTACAATGTGTTCAAGATCGAACTGCAACAGAGTCTCTGCTTTCCTCTCCTATCTAACCTATTCTCTCTTCTTCTCTACCCTTCTGAAAAACAAAAGAAGATCTTTTTACAAAAGGGGCTCCTCGAGCGCTTCCCTCCATCCTCACCAACTCTCATTAATTTACATTCAATTCTAATAAATGGTTGTCTAGTCTGAATCGGATCTATATCTCAACCTTACAACCATTTAAGGCAACCTTTATCTAAAGCCTGCACACATGCATGTATTTTGGCTCTTTGGCCTTACAACATTTAATACAATTTCAAAATTTGAACAATGAGAGGGTTGTGCCTCTCTCCTTCCATTGAATGCACACTTTGATGTGCTGCCTGGCTGGCATGTAGCTGGCTTGGAATGATGCTCCTGCATCACAAAACAACTCCTTCCCATCACAAACTTCTTCACAAACTTCCCAAAGTAATCACAAGACAATACACAAGCCTCCATAACTTTTCAAACAATGGTAATTATAATACAAAAGGGTTGTGAATCTTCCAAGGTTTGGATATGAAGTAAGGGTACAATACAATAGTCACAAAACCCAACTATTATTTCCCCCTTTATTTTTTAGAGGAAACCTTTTAAATTTTAGTCAAAGTAAATGAGTGAAACCGAACGTATTCACAATAAGACATTTTCCAACATTCATACCATAATAATACCAACATTTTCTCTAGGCGCAACACAACCACATACCTCAAACATAATAGAATGTTGAATGATATTTCCAGTTTGAAACACTTAAATGCCAACAAGAAGAAACCCAAATCGAAATGCATGTTACATGCCCAGAATTCCCACAAACAATCCACTGTAAACTTTGGAAAACAAACACATTCTACATGCAAACTCTAAGAGCCAACAAAATGATTTTATCTAGAGAAGAGCTAACAATCCATGACTGAATAGGTAAAATACCATACCTGTAAGGATAATTCTAGAAAATTAATAGAGCACAATTATTTTTCACCAAAGGAAGAGAAAAATGGAGGCGCTACTAACCATAGAAACCAAACAAACGTGAGAAGAATAGTGAAGGTGGTGGCTTCAAGGTAGGGAAAGAATGATGTGTAGTAAATGCATGTCACTTCCCCTCTTTCCACATTAAATTTCATCAACCACGGTGTTAGCACAAGGGAAGACCCAGAGTTCAACTCTTACAGTGCACCAACAAACCCTAACTAATGGCCCTTTCGGAAACACCTGTGAAGCAGATGTAGTCTCACCCGAGGTAGAAATAGGGGGTTGTAGGACACAGGTGTCTACAAATAGAGTAAATGAAAAGTGGATCCAGGACAACAACACACAACAATATAGTTATTCTTTATCTCACTTAATCCTACTTTGCAAGTTATATCTTAGATATAACACAACAATGCAATAACAATATAACAAATGGAAAATAACACAATACAAATCACAAAGAACAACAAGATATGCGTGGTTCACCCTCTCCCTAGGGTTATTTCCACAGAACTGTGTTTCTTGATACATTATATGAAAATATACAATTCTATATACGCACTTAGCTTGCAGATCCCTACCTCTTTCTCTCGTCCCTCCCTGCACACCCAACTGCAGGGTTGATATTCTCACCTAGCTAAATATCTCACAATATAGACTCAATATTGTTCTCAACAAAAAAACTCGACAATGAAAAACCACAATCATAGTGTCCACGAACCAAATATTTAGCAACCCTCTTGAATTTCCTAGACCTTTATTTATTCATTTCATGGCAAGAGTCTAGGTGTCAAAACCCTAGATCCAAAACCCTAGTTTCCAAAACCCTAGGTCAAATTGACCTGTGCTTTAAGGGCTTTGTCAGCCTGTATTTCCTTATTTTCTATGAGATGCTCCAAAACACTCGTTGATGCCTTATTTCTCTTGTTGAGTTGTCCATGATCCATTTTCCTTACTGATTTATATTCCTCGATATTCTCTTCCAACAACTAGATTTTCCTTCCTTCTCTCCTTCTTTTCTGCTTCTTTTCCCACTTTGACCCTTCCTCGGTTTATGTATCTTCCACGCAGTTCATACTTCACCTTTATTCCTTATTCTTCCCTTCCTTTCATATCCAAGGGCCAACACACATCCAACTATGGAGCACACTTAGCCTCCAAGACCCTATTCCATACAAACTATCAACCATTGTATATCCAATATAACATATCATTTCCATGTTCAAAATTGAATCGGGCATCCCTCATGGATTTTCATAAGTATTATATGCCCATTTAACTTTAATACCAAAATAAGCATGTCCCACATACCTTGCTAGTGGAGGATTACCATTCAACATAATAATCATTTTCCCATATATATAAATATACCATGAGTTTGCATGTGGCTTGTGCTTAGATTTTGAGTAATATATCAAAGTCTAGGTGTATCAAGAATAAACTAAGATGTCTAATGAAATAAAAATTTTCATCTTTTAAAATAAACTTGCTAACACACTCAGCATCCATCAATTACACACAGAAACAGGTAGAATCTCCTTGATTATTATCAAAATATGAAATATTTATCTTAATGTAATCATTAGCACAACAAGTGCAGTCATTTCTCTTATTATTTTTCAAAAGGAGTCCCACCTATTTAGTATTATTAATAAATATACATAAGTAATAATGCATTGCAACCCATTTTCAAGAAACAAATTTATGTTGTGATTTTGAGCATCAACACCAATTTATTCAGTTCTTGTTTGGTATCTCTATCGTTGTTTGTTCTATAGGATTGTTGTTATCTAACATTGGATAGAAGTAGGAAGAGGAATTGATTTTTTTTCCAGGTTAAGCTCGCAGGAAATTACTCATATTTGGAGCTCAACCATTAAAGGTTGTGGGGACAATCTATAGATATAGGTACACAAATCCATTCTCTCTCTCCTTTGAAACTATAAAATGAGAACATAGGACAAGTATATTAGAGTATAGGGAACCATTTTTTTTAACTGTCTCAATCAAAGGAAACTCGGTTGAGGGGAACTTCATTTTTCTGCGGGAGTAGTTTTTCCACAATAGTCACCCCCGAGATGAGGCTAAAAATCCACCAAAGAAAAGGAATCCTAAGTGAATCTAAGGTATTTCTACATCCAAAATCTCAGACTAAGTTTCCAACTATGGAATACAACCTACAATCTCTCATTCCCCACATGCATATCCCATCCCAGGAAGTGTTCCCCTTCTCTTCTCAACAATCCTTTAGTTGCCCCACTTCCCTTCTGCGGATTCAAAAACATGTCGTACATGAACTATTAGAGACCTACAGTTTCACCTTGGCACCTCAGGAATACAATTACCAACAATTATCTCTCCTAAAGATAATGCTCACGGGCCTAAAAACATGCTGCTTCAATAACACACGGGCCTAACAACCTTCTTCTTCATCTCAAAAAACCAGGTCACTAGCTAGAAATATATCCCATGTATTATAATGCAATAGTAGTGTATGCATAATGATCAAGAACGAATTACACTATTTCCCCAATTATATATGGATGTTCCCAACTTGACACTTGTCATGTTGGGAACTAGATTGGGCCCACATGGGGTATTTTTCCCCACTTTAGAACTTAGGATATATTTTATATCCATAGATTTGGATTTAATTATTTTAGGATTATTAATGTAATATTCCTTTGGGCTTATTACCCCCTTGGCTTAGCCATTTTTCCAATACTGTTAGCCCCCTTTCCCTTTCTAGTGGATTTTATCCCCCCATACGGTTTTGTTTGGTTGGTCTGTAGCAGTGATGTATTTTTATTAATAATATGCGTATTTACATATTACAATGATGGCTTACTAGCCAATTTATCAACTAAATTTATAGCTTAATAACCATGCAGGCACTCTAGCCTATAATATCCTAGCTCATCAACCTATAAAACATATGTACAATTATAACTAGTGATAAATCAAGTGGTATTTCATTCCTATTTTCATCTTTCTGACAAATTTGGTTTCTTCTTCATTGTCTGAATCATCACTATTACTGGAGTAGGGTTTTGACCTTGGCTTGTTCCTTCTTGTCTTCTTGGAGGTTTTGAAAGTTGCTTCCTGATGCAGGAGCATCCGCACCTCGTCGTGCGCGCCTGCACGGGAAGCTGGAAAAGACTTCGAAGGGAGACGTCAGGGTCACGGTCGTGACTATTTTGAGAAGCGCCGCCGATTGAATAAAAGAATCTATATTTAGGCGTACTTATGTATCATTTGGGACCTGGAGCAGATAAGCTCTCGTCCTTGTACAACAGGAACACTTATTAGATTTTAATGCAGAAAGATTAGATCGGATACAGGTAGATAGAGTCATTAAGTGTAGATTAGACAATTTAGCTTTTGAGAGGGAAAACCGAATATAGGCACCCTCCTTTTCTGTATTATTATGAGCAAGAGATCTGAGAGGAGAATTAGCATTAGGAGGAAGAAGAAAGAACAAGCAGAGAACTTGTGAAGAATCCCCATGTACAGTTCGTGAATTAATAGGAAGATTGATTCAGGTCATGGCGGCGATTATTCTCTGTGTCTTGTTAATATTATGCTGTTGCATGATAGCTTTCTTTTATGCTTTCCTTCTATATTC
>ML778232.1:121148-143953 GCA_009831015.1 Picea engelmannii | reverse complement strand
AGCCAGGAGTTCTGCGAGTTGCAGTCGGGTTGAGTCCGGGATGGTGCAGTTGCAGAGTTGCTTGAAGAGACAGTGATTGGTTATGACGACCATAGCAGGAAGGAATATTACAGAGGGATCAAGATCTCAGAGAACTCCTTAGACTGCGAGCGAAACTGAGGAGAAATACCTTGGACTGAGAAGGGGAGAGACTGGCCCATTTAGTGGGAGTCGTGAGGTTGAGTTGGTTAACTTCGGCGACCGTTTCTCTCCTCATCGGGATTCAACGGTCATTGACGGAGCCGCGGCTTCGGGCATCGCGACCTCGGGACTTCGGGTCTCAGGGAGGGGGACGATTGGCGACTGAGGTGCGACGTCACGAGAAGCGAGACCGCGGGATCGGCATTTCGGGATTTCTGAGTCCGGGTGTGGGAGGACACATCCCTCGAGTTGCGAGAAGCGAGAGAGGAGTCAACGTTGACTTTCCTCGGTCTCGGGGACTCGGGAAAAAGATATTCGACGTCGGGACTCGCGAGAGGCGAGACTCCGATTCTTTCCCCAGGCAAGTTATAAAAGGGAAAGCGCGTGTGAGAGAGACTGTGGGTTGTGAAACCTCGAAAGGGGGAGGAAGAGTGTCAACTCTTCGGGCCGCGGATTTGTGAAGGTCCTGGTGGGGCGACCGTGCTCGCGAGGGGCAGGGCAGCCGTCACTTCCCTTCTCGATGTATTTTCCTATTATGTTCTCATTTCATATGTTGTAATTATTCCATGTATTTCATATATTCTGAATGTAGACATACCTTGTCTTTATTTTAGATCTAATATTTTAGGGTCAAATCTCATTGGGAGAGATATCAGTATATTTTGCACAATAAGTGAATTTTCAATGTTTTCTCTCAGTCCTCTTATAGTATTCACAATTTCATAAACTTAGAGAAAATAGGCTGCGTTATACTCATCTTCCTTCATTCTCAAATGTTCAAATTGTCCTTTTTAAGTCTCAGTCTTGTCCCCTTTGAATTTAGCATCTCCTTCATAAAAAAAATTTAGATTGTCTCATATTTCCTTTGCAGAATCACAATGCATAACCTTAACAAATTTTGAACCTGTTAGACCACTTAGAATGGAATTTATACCCTTTGAATTGTATTCATTTATCTTTTCTCCAACACTATATATTGGGGGAGAAGTTGGTGCAGTCTATCCATTTACTACATCTTTCCAAACATCAAATCCTTGTGCCTCAAAAACTTCTCTCATTCTTATGCTTCAAAGAGAAAAAAATTTCCCATGAAACAATGGTGTTCCCCTTATGGTAAATTCTCCTTTCTTATTCATGATCTACCTTCCTATGGTTAGAATTTTCCTAAAGGAACCCACTCTGATACCAATTGTTAGAATATTCAAGAATGTTGATAGGGGGTGAATCAATATAGAGTTATTTCAAAACATTAAACCTTCGGTATCTCCATAAACATTAACCATTAATCATGTCATTCATCATTTCATAAAATCTTACACATTTTACACATATTTTTACATGGAAACCCAACTCAGAGAAAACCACAGAAACATTTCTTAAGTAGTTTCAAGATTTTGCAAGAACCAACTTGAAGGAAGCACCCACTCCCTTAGTTTTCCATCACCTACTAGAAGAATAAACCAATCCCATTGGAATATTTTAAATTATGATGCATGATCTAATCAACCTTCAAATACAATCCCAAAATCACTTCTTAAATATGCATACAAAACTACTCAGAATTGTACCTCAAATCTGCAAACTTGTAAGATTCACCACGAGTTCAATTTTTTGTTTCTGATTTTGAAACTTGGACCTCAAATATTAGGATATGTTCTCCTTATAATTCAACAAGTTTTATTAATTTAGTACCTACCAAGGTTCATATATAACCATTTTACCTTGAGCACTTGTTTGGAACTGGTTTTTGGATTAGTCACAAACCCTAAATTCCAACATGTATAAATCCATACTTATAATGAGTTGGGATATAAAACTTGTTCCCAATATTCTTCAATATATTATATTAAATTCCTCAATTTTTACTCCTTGAATCGTCCCAAAAAAAAGTTATAGAAAAAATGGAAAGATGACTCATTTTAAAGAAGAAAACCTAGTTTTAAGAACCTCAGTTTCCACTAAGTATAATGCCAAACCTATAATGATTCAAGACCTTAAATTAGTACCCAATATTCTTCTCTATCTCTTCTAAAACACCTACAAGTTTCACTATCTGAATTTTTATAGAAAATATGTTATATCAAAAATTCCAAGATTACCTTCAAATAAAACCCTTGAACAAATCATCACAAGACTTCATATTCCCTTGGAATTTCATTGTTCTTCACTTCATCTTCCCTTGGAAATTCACTCCTCTAGGATGAAATTCGGTTCTCTTACTTGGATAAGTCTAATTGTTGTGATTCATATTCTAAATAGGATAATCTTATTTATATGAGCCTTCTCGACATGAGGGGGTGCAACCAAGGGTCGCACCTCTTCCTTAAGGATGGTCGACCTTAGGGGATTCTTCTCTTAGCTTTAGGGGATTCTTCTCCTAACCTTAGGGAATTCTTCAATTGCTTTTAGAAATTCTTCAAGGCTCCTTCAAGGTTCCATTTTTGTACAACTCAAACTGGGCATGTGGAAACAACCACATGTTATCTCATCACATGAGGTTCATCCTTACGAGCTACGCCATAAGGGGACCACTTTGGATTGGTATACACTTATTTCAAGGATAATTTAAGACTCTTCAAGGCTTCTTCAAGTGGACACATCATCATCACTTTTATGGCATTATGCGATTTTCTTTAGGGATTCTTCCTAGGTTGAAAACAATGACAACCAATTTTAAAACATTTATAGCTTCAATCCCAGTCATGAATTTACAGAATAATCAGACCTTAATGGATTTCAAGGGTTTAATATACAAATCATACTCTTCAATATTTTCTAAGTAGATTTCCCATCTTCCTTCTATGATTTTTTGATTGAGTAGAATTTTTACAAGTGAATGTTGAACATAAGAAATGATGTGGGCTGATAGAATGCATGTTCTAAAATGAGCAATTGGTTTGACCAAGGAAAGACATTTATTCTCAATGATTGAACAATTTAATTCAGAATCATGCAATGTTTTACTCATGAAATAAATTGGGAGCTCTTCAAGTTTTTGATTTCTCTAGGTGAGGATAGAGGAAACAATCTATTTTGAAGAAAATGAGTACAATATGAATTATTTATCAAAATTGGCACTGACAAGAATAGGGGAAGTAGGGATGGCATGTTTGATTGATGTAAAATATTTTTGGATATATGGAGTCCATTCAATTTTTTTATCCTTCTTCAGTATTTTATTTATTGGATTTACAATGGTAGCATAATCTAGGACAAATCATTGAAAAACGTTTATCTTCCCAAAGAAATATTATATTCCTTTTCTTGATGTCAAATGGTTTAGATTATTTATTGCATTGTATTTTACTATATAAATACACACTCATTGTTTGCTCACTATATGGCCTAAAAGATTTCCTTCTATTATGTAGAATAGACACTTTATAGGATTCAAAGATATTCCATAAATTCTACACATTAAAAATACATATATAGGTCATCTTGGTAATTTTCCATAAACATTCCAATGAAATATTTGAAAGCACGTTAGATTTCTCTCTGGAATGTTCTACATGTTTTATTTAATTTGAACGACATTCTAACATAAGAATAAGTTCCCCATGTAATTATGAATGTTATTTTTATCTATCTTCTTCTGCTACAAGAACTTGATTATATCCTAAAAAATCATCAAGCATGGAAATCAAGGTAGAACCAACGACCCACTGAAGATTATCTCCATATTTGGTAGTGGGTATTTATCTTTCATAATAAAACTATTACTAACCAGTCTACCTTTTGATTCCTTTCTCCAGGAATGAAAGAGATATTGAAATAATTAAAAGGTTCAATGAGTTATGAGACTCTTCTTTCACAATAATTCAATTCGTCTCTCCTGACTTTGTTGTACTCATTCCCGATATGATTGATAACCAGCTCTGAATCACTAGTAACCACTGTATTTTCAACTATAATCTAAAGGGAAAGGATCATCCCTTGAATGAAATCCTTGTATTTTGCTTCATTATTAATACATGGGAATTCCAATATGATAACATGTGGATAGATATGATGTTTTTGGGTTTTGAAAATGATGTCAGCTCCATTTCCAAATTTAGAACAAGCCCCATCAAATGAAATTTTTCAAAATCCTTGGAAATATATTTCTTCATCATGCTTAGGTAAGCTTATTTGTTCAATAATAAAGACAACATAATTTCCAATTCCAGCATCAACATAATTTTGAATTACTTCATTTTCCTTCTTTTTAAATGATATGGATTTTATATGCTTTTGAGGAACTCTAATCATGGTCTCATTTTTACTTGGAAGCATCATGAAACTTCCATAATTCATGACATATCCTCCAATTAATTAATGACAGTCTCTTCTGAACACAACACCATATGTTAGAGGCAAATCAAAAACTGTAATAATGAAAATTGTGGTGATATGAGGGGTTGTAGTTTTCCATGAACAAAAATCTTTTATTTCACCATAGGATAGTAATTTTGTTGAATCTATGGCAAATATTGTTTCACCATTTTTGTAATACCTCATGGGTTCCATTCCAAGTGATTCTATCATTGAAGGTGGCATAATGTTATAAGTAGCTCCACTATCGACCAGACAATTATGTAATGTGAAATTGTGATTTTTTATGGTTATGTAAAATGGTGGGAATTTACTCCTTCGTTTTAAAATTGAAACAATATGTGGTTACCTTACATTCATCTAATTTTCCTCTATCCTTGATTTTTTCTCATCCAATATCTTTAAAATATTTTCTCTTTGTTGAGGTATGTTCACCACTTCCACAAATGGTAAGAAAATTATGATCTTGACTAGTCCATCAACCAAATTATAGATCATTTACAATGGATTATTTGTTTGATTAAAAATTGGTTGTTGTTTTGTCATCTCTAGACCATTAAGTTTTGTATTTTCCTTTTCAGTTTGTTCTTTGGTCTTGAATTTATTTTCTTGAGTTCTTGTTTGAACAAAATTATCTTGTGAAAATTATGTATCTTATTCTTTATCAAAAATATGGGAATAGGAGGTACCTTCTTCCATTTGTACTGATTCAAACAATTGATCTTGGTTAACATCAATTTCTTGATAAAATCATTCAAAATTATCATCTTCTATTATTTCGTCTAGCATAACAACATTTGGATTTGAAACTTTAGGTGCTCTTGGTCTATGTTTTTCAACTCTATCATTTCTTGTTCTCTAGTCTTGTAATGGAGTTGTTATGTTTGGATTACATGGAATAATGTTCTCACCTCTCCTGAGTCTAGTGATTTCATTATGCATTTGTCTGATTGTCATGCTCATATGTGATATTTTTATCCTTTTTCTTGTTTCTTGCGAAGATTCAGGATCATTTATGACATTTGGGGGAACACCTTGGAGAATTCCTCCACCAATTCCTTGATTCCAAAAGATTCCTTAAGTATATGGTCCTTGAGGTGACATGGAAAAACTAGATATTTGTCATTGTACCTTTCGAAGAATGATTTTAGGATCAACATTGGTATCCAACATGAATTATTCCATCTTTGTTGCCTTTTGTAAGGATCCATGTAGGTCATTTATTTGTGAAGATATGATTTAATAATTTACATTCGTTGGCATTGCATTATTATAATACCCAAATATGGTTGGATTATTAGGTCGTTGATATTATGGAATTTGATTTAGAGTCTTGAAAATCATAAATTGAAATCCCTAATTATTTATCCCTTTTTTAGATGAATTTGAGAAAGCTTAGTAAGGAGAGTATGGTATTCAATGGGAGGTGCATACATGGTCATGAACATATAATTTTCCAAATCATAAAATGAGCTAATTGATTGAGTTGGTAAAGAAAGATACCACTCATAAGTTGGGCCTATGAGGGCTTGCAAGAAAACTCTAATCATTACATCAACATGTTTAATCAAATGAATGTCATCGATACTTAAAACCTAATCCATATGTCTTTTTGGATCCATTATCCCATCACCTAAAAATACAAGAAAAAATCCCTGAGGTAGTTTTGGCAAGGTGTGTTGTTCTCCTCATAAATTAAGTGGGCTTGATCTAGCCCTTATTCTTGGAATTATTTGTTTATTATTTTATTATCTCTCTTCATTTTGAATATCATTTTGTTCTTCTCGATCTCTCGTGGTTAGGGTTTCACTTATTTTTTATTTCAATCCTTAACTGACTTCGTACAGTAGGAGTTTCTTACTTTTACTTCTTGTTAATGGACCTTTATAAGGTTGTATTTTTTCTTGGATTCACAACTATCTTCTTTGTCTCAGGGCTATTGAGCTTTATTCTTCTCTAGCAAGGATTTCCCAAGATCTTTCAAGTTCAACATGAGTTTTATCTATTATTAACACCAAATCATAGAGTTCACAAAAACACTCCCTTGATTTATGAGTCCCACTTGAAGTTGACGTTGGTTTGGTTATGATTGGGTCATTAAAGTTCTAATCTGTGAAACCATCCTTTCTTTCTCCCCAATATGGTCTCCAAAATTGTTGACCTTAAAGACTATTTTACGATCTTTGATTCAACCACATGAGGATAAAATCCCCCTACTTTTTTTAAGAGGTGGTACACCTCTATTTTTAAATAGAATGAAAATATATAAACAATGCCTAAGAAGGATGGGTCTTATTTAAAATCAGTATTCACATGCAAACATTACATGAGACGGTACCAGATATCTTGTAAAAGAAAATATTTACAATATATTACAAGATCGTAAACCAAAAGAATGTGAAATAAAAGAGGATGTCATTTCCATCACAAAATTCATCAAGATAGAACACAATATTCAAGGAAGGGAAATAAGAAAATATGGTCAACATATGATGGAGAAATTTAAATGATTATTTCATTAGGAAAAAAAATATTTCTAATAGATATACATTTGAAATCTCATGCTTAAATCAAAGTCTTTGACATTACAGTATTGTTATGTCCCAAAATAGTTCTCTAGGAACCTCAAAAATAATATTTGTATTTAAAAATAAGAGAGTAATGTATTGAAATAAAATAAATATTTATGTTTTTCTTTCAAGGAGGATTGGGATGGGGCTCTCATGGACCATGAAATGAAAAGACCTGAAAAAACATAAGAAAAACAATGAAGGATTATCCTGGGTTTCACATATTACTGGGAAATGAAAGGTAATATGACAAATGATTGTAGAATAAAGGTAACAAGGAAAAGAATAGGGTTACTACTTGACTCACTATGATGTAAAGTTTTTATAAAACTTTAATTATTTGTTGGTGCCTCTTTTGTAGGTGTTTGTTGTGCTAGAGGTGGCATAACGACTTCAACTGTTTCTTATTTATATGGCTCAGATATTTTGATTAGGGATTTTCTTAGCCACTATTCTATGTATTCCCTCATGGGTGCCACCGTGATCTCATGCTTAATATTTATTTCAAGCAACGCATTATCCATCCTTCTTAGGTCAGTTCCTAATTGGAACAATGTGTCATCTACCTCATCATTTTTGTTGATGTATTTGACCATCCACCTTTTAATTTCTCCATGGAGAACTCAACTAAATCATTTAAATCACTTGCCCATGCAACTTTTACTATATCTAGTTGTTCTAATATTTGTCCTTTCATTGAAATTACTATATCCATTTATTAACTTAGGCCATTAAGTTCTTTTTTGAGATCAATAAACTTAAAGAAAAGGTCACCTCTTTTATTCTTCACAACATCTAATTCATTTATTATTTCTCTTTAAATCCATATTCTCTTCAACCAGCAAGCATTAATTTGTTTCAACCAAATGTTTGAAGGAAAGTTTTTCTCTCTTATGTGGATATAACTTAGGCTTAAAACCTTAGCTAAAAATGTACCCACAAATTCTTTGTAGAAACCTTCATCATTCTCCATAAAATTTTGAAGATATTCTTTGAAATTTGTAATCCTTGTTGCAAAGTTGGTGGATCTTTATGGAAGCTTCCAAATTTCTTGGATCAAATATATCATTTTTTGTATCATGTATCCAACATATTGTTAAGTACCTAACCTGCCTAACCCCTCATGTAGGTATAATAATATAATTTCCATGTGATAAAGGCCATTATTAATAAGGCCTATTAATATGGAAGAGTAAAATGTAAGAAGACCTAATAGAAGCTTCTGCTTCTAGAAGATATTCCTCTAGATTGTTATTTTGGTAGATAGATTTAGTGTAAATAAGAGTCAAGGGCATGATAAGTCTTGTCTTGAGAATCGTTGTAATAGAGCACTTCTCTGCTAGATGTTTCCCCCTTGAAGAGGCAAGTGAACATTGTTTCCTATCAATAAATATATTATTTTGGTGTTGTGGTTTCATATACTATGTTGTTCCATTGTTATTCTCTACACTATTTCAATTTTTTTTCTATTATAATATATCTAGTACCTTACAAGTGGTATCAAAGCACTTTCCTTAGAAGAAAATTGTGGGTTATTTTTTTCATGGTAGATACATATTTTGGTGTCTTAAAGCTACAAAGATATATTGTTCAGCACATAAATCCACAGTCAGGGAAGCATACATGCAGGAATCACAAGTCATACTTAAGCGCACATTGTTGGCCACCCTTGTAGCCCCTATTTGTACCCCTTCAAGTGGTAGTGCATCAGACAACACCCGTATAAGAATCGACCTAGATATCTTGAATCCCTCCATAGATAAACCAATCAATTTATTAAATGCTATAGTGCCACCAATAACAACACTCAGGAAGATTATTTCTAGTACCTGGGTAGTTGGGTAGTATGGATAAGGGCACAGTCTAGCCTCCTTAGTTGGTTCCCTAATATATTGGGTCGAGTACTATTGTTGGACCCGACACATATATCGGAGATCTATAGCACAGGGAAAACCCTTGGCTATAGAAACCTTGAATATCCTAACCCTTGGGACATAAATGAAAACATAACAAACAATATCTATTATCATGCAACTTTACCTCCTACATTTTGGTTGCAAAATTACTACACATTTTTTACTGTTTAGAATTTGGACCTTTCAACACTACAATATTATTCATATCAGAGTATAACTCTATAGGAGTAAAAAAAACATGTTTTGGGCCTACCCACACTCTTATTTGAGAACTAACCCATGAAATTCCTCTTTTCGTCATGATCACAATGATACCTATCATTTTTATCCTTTTTTTCTTGTGGTCTCGCTCCCCTTCCAACCCCCTTATTAGGGACCTATCTCATTGGATTCCCATTTTCACCCTGATTGTTGTCATACCTATCATTTTTGGCTATTTATTTGACCTCGTGGATCCACCCCTATTTCCATCATGGCTCTGACATACCAAGAAGAAACCAAATAGAAACTAAGTATTGGTCTAGCTTCCCTTCATGATAGAGTAAAGAAGGGCATTTCATCCATTGATGAAAAAATACAAATCATCCAAGACTATATCCATAGCACCATTGGTGAAGTCAAAGGCTAGCTAGGTGGCCAAATTAATGCAGTCCATTTCATGCTCCACCAATTCATGACCAAATTCTAGGCTATATCCTTCTTTGAACCCCCTCTCTATATTGAAGGTGTTGACTCCAATCAACATATCTCCTCTCATTCCAATTACCTACCTCGTGACCTACGTCTTCCTAGAGTCGAGGTCAAAAAAATTTGTGGATCATATCCACAATCCTGGGTTACTCAAATGGAACATTTTTTATCCCTACATGGTATCAATGATGAGTTAACCAATATTTTTTTATGGAATTCTCTACTTGGATCCGGAAATATGGAAGTGGTGGAAATGACATCGTAATGCACACCAAGGGTATGTTTCTTGGTCACATTTTTTTTTTAGCTGTGTGAACACTTTGACATAGACACCCACCATTTAGGATATCTGACCAAGGTGGAATAGTCTAGCACAGTCAAAGATTTTATTTCTACCTTTGAGCAGTTGGATTTCTGAACAAAGGGAATGACAAACACTTTCTTCAGGGAATGATTTATCAGTGGCCTCAAGGATGGAATTCCCACCTAGGTTGGCATGGCACTCCCTATGACTTGGTTGGAATCCACTAATAATTCCAAGGAAGCACAACATGTCATTTTGGCCCAAATTGGAAAAACCACTTTTGTTCCCCACCCTAAACCCAACCCACCTGATCCTCAGGCCACTCCTCTCAACATCCAAAAGCTAACATGGGAAGAAATGTTTGAATGCCAACTCAAAGGTGTTTTCTATAATTGTGATGAAAAATATTTTCCTGGGCACAAGTGTAAGGAAAAAAATATTTTTATGGCCATTTTAGAGGATTTTGTTGAAGAGGAAGTTGAATTCCCCTTGTTGAAGAGCTACCCCTTCCTAATTCTACTACTTCTATGTTTGACCCACCAATAGTTGAACCACTCATTTAATTATATGCCCTCATGGGATTCTCTGCTTCTCAAACCCTCAAGTTCATTGGCTACATTAAGCATAGGAAAGTCATCATCCTTGTTGAAGGTGGAAGCACCCATAATTTCATTCACTCCCTCAATTCCTAGGAAATCAATTTCTATATTTGTGTCATCAACAATTTTCAAATCATTATAGCTAATGGAAGTTCCATGAAATGTGGTGGGCATTGTGAAAATGTACATTTTCATGTTGGGTAGTACCACTTGAAATCTCATATGTTTTCCATCAATATGGGAAGTTGTGACATTGAGCTAGGTGTTAAATAGTTATGCACTTTGGGCCCCATTCTCATGGATTTTAAGGAATTAACCATGCAATTCCAATAAAAGGGACAACATTATCACTTCCAAGGTATCACAACATGTTCCCCTAAGATCATTAGTTCCCATCGCATGGAAAAATTAAGGGCATGGAAAAGCTTCTCAAAAAGGGCCATTTAGGTATTATCACCCAAATCCATTCTATTCAAGTAGTTGAGACACCCTCTATGCATCCTAACCTCCAATATCTCGTATCCAAGCACTAAGTTTTTTTTTCCACTCCCTAAGGGCTTCCCCTTTCCCATGATGTTCATGATCATTCAATTCCACTTATCCCCAGTAGCCTCCCTCCCAATGTTCCCCCTTATCGCCATCCTTTTTCCCAAAAGAATGAAATTGAGAAAATCATCCAAGAATTGCTTTAAGTGGGTGTTAGTCATCCTAGAACCAACCCCTATTCTTCTCTTGTGGTCATGATACAAAGGAAATAAGGTACTTGGCATATGTTTCCATACTTTCATACCCTCAATAAACTCACCATCAAAGAGAAGTTTCCAATTCATGTCATTGATGACCTCTTGGATGAATATAGTAGTGCATATTACTTTACTAAAATTGATATATGATCTGGCTACCACCCGATCCATATGAAAGAAAATACATTCCCAAGACTACCTTTATAACTCATGGAGGGTCACTATGAGTTCTTGGTCATACCCTTTAGCCTTTTTAATTCCCCATCAACCTTGCAAAGTCTCATGAATCGTGTCTTTTGTCCTTTTCTTCATTGTTGGTGCATAAATATGTTCACTATATATATCTTACACTCATTTAATTGTCAATCTGGGATTCATAATCGAAAGAGTCATTACACTATATGTGCCAAGAACAAGTAACCTACCTAAGTCTATTGCATATAGGAAATAATCAATAACATAAAAACTTTGTTTCTAAGATTTCTAAATACTTCAAAATATCTCGGAACCTAGAAGAGAAAATTGATAATAGAACTTAAACAAATATTCAATCAAAGAGATGTTGACCTAGAGAAACAAATCTGTTCATTTCAGGCTCTTGAAATGAAAAGATGAACTTTAATAATCTTGTCTCCTATAGAAATTTAAAGCAATCAATTCCAACCATTCTCAAAACCAAAACCAACTTCAATCTCATGGAATTTAGTCAAACCAACACAAGGGTGTTCAATATAACTGAAAGAATTTATTATAGAGCATGAAGATGAAATATAAATTCTTATGATCCCTTGAGGTACTAGATCCACTACATTCATAAACTCAAAATATCAGTTCCACACTTCAAATCATGAAATAACTACCTTCAACATATGAGAATGAAATGTCTATTCGATCCAACACTTTCTTATTCACACCAAATCAAAATGATTAATTCAATGCTCAATCATAAAAATAAAGTAAAGACCAATCACATGCACACTGCTGTAAAATATCCACACAAACACACAGAACGTCTACAAGGAGGTTGACCTTGGTTGGGGCAGTGGGCCCTTTCCGAACCAACAAGGAACCTCTTAAGAAAGTAAAAGACTAAAGTTCTTCACTCACATCCAAGAATTGACATAAAAGATGTTCTGTATTAATTCAACTAGTAAATTGGATCAACAGTTTTTTACTTCATACATGTCAATGATAAGTATCATCTGGTTCTGACAGTGAACTTTTTACAATCGCTATTATCACCCTTAGCTATCATTTATATGAAATTCCATATAAAAGGTAAGTTGATATGCCAATATCTATAGATAAGCATTAAACAGTTTGAGAGATTTCTCAATTAAGATTTACATCAACTTTTTAGGAGTCGACTCCATCCTCATGACATGAAGTGCATGAGTGATGGAGTCTCTTTGCAAATGGAAAACTGATTTGGGCGCTTCTATCCAACCGTCTCCTAAAAATATTTACCATCATCCCGGTCCAACTGACGCATTCTGGAAATAGAGGTTATGGTATTGGATTGCACACAGTCACGAATCTAGTACTGGAATAGAACAAAGCAGGTAGTACAAGAATAGCACACATCTTGGTACCAGAATAGAGTTTCTACCAGATCAAAACTGTCTTGAGTACCGGAATGGATTTGGTACCGGATTGCACGATGTCTAGTAGTTCCATATAGAATTCTCATAAATCAAACCATTAGGACTATACAAAATAAGACATTTTCAATCGAATTAATTTAAGAAAGTTAAACAAACATGTTTTAAATCATCAATTACCTATTGTGGACATGACATAACTATTAGGCGTGTGTTTTGGGGGGAATATTCCAGTATAGGTTTATAATAGAGGCAAAAAGGATATAGGGTGAGATAAGGCATTATATATATCAAAATAGGAACTCAACATTTCCCCCATGTTGAAGGTGTTGCATGTCCTCATGCAATGTTATCAAAAATTGATGCCCAAAAACTTTCTGCACTGTTGGACCCTCCTCTATTATTCCTCAAATTGCAGGATGTTAACACCAGAAGCTTCACTCCTCAATTCCTTCTTGATCACCCTAGTGTAATGGATCAATCGCAAGACCTTGTTAAATTTGGTAGATACCTATGCATGTTGCTCCTTCAATTCTACATTCTCTGCTTTAATATGCTTGTCCAGTATATTGTATTCTTCAACTTCTTTCTTCAATCTCTCAATTTCTGTTAATAATGTTTGTTCATTCAGGGACTTGTCTAGGCTTGGTGTGAGTACTTCCTTAGCTACCATTCTGCGAGCCCCTTTTTTTTTTCTCAGACTCCTCAGAGCCTTTATTATCATTTTTCGTCTGCTTAGGAACTTTCTTGGAATCGGTGTGAATGCTTCCTGAGTTACCACCTCTTGAGCTTCTTTTTCTTTCCTCAAATCCCTCAAAGTCTCTGTCACCAGCCCTTCCATCTCGCTTATTGTTACCGGTCCTTATTCTTCTCTTGTGGGAGCTTCCCAGGCACTCCCTTTTTCTAGAGAACTTGGAATATCCATGGATTCCCTTTGAGGAGAAGGTATGTTTGGAGTTGTTGCCTGTTTAGCCATACTTCTAGTTGTTCTGCATATGGGTAGTGAGACTTTCTTAGACTTGCTAACAGGGGTAGGGGTTTCTTCAAATAGTTTCCTTTTATTAGATTTATTGACATGGGTAGATATGGACACCTCTCCCTTCTATGTTGACTTGACTTTTATCGTGGGGCCTTGAATTGTAAATTCTGGGGTTTTCTTCTGCTAGAAAACCCGTCTTTCTATTCTAGATGATTGAGGTGTAGGATCTGGAACTTGTGGCTCCTTCCCTTCTAGTTTCTTTTCATTTTTGTTTGTCACTCTAGCGGTTTCCTTCAGTTCACTAATTGGTTTTTGGGAAGGCTGAATAACTTCATAAATACTTTTCAATTCCTTAGAGGATTTCAGAGGGGGTTTTACAATTGGCTCTAATAAAATCTCCTCCTTCTTTCATTTCTTATTCTATGATCGTTGGTCTTTAGGGTGCAAGACCGAGCTAGATGCTTTAGCTTGTGAAAATATTTTCTTATTTTGTAAATGGAAATCAGGGGTCTTTTCTATTCGGCTGGCTAGTTCTGATGGCACTTCCACAATTGTTTCAGGAACACTTTTCGATTGAACACCTTCTGCTGAGTCTTCTTATCATCTTTTATTATTTTGAGACGAGGTAGGAATTACTCTCTGGAATTGAGTGGTTGTCTTATTTCTTGATATAGAAGGTTCCCCTACGACAAACTTTTCTGTCACTGATTTTTCAATGGGATGAGACGAACTAGGCATAGCAGTGTCTTCTTCACCTCCCAATGTGGTTTTTTTGTCTTTCTTTTCCTTTCTGCTTGAGCCTTCACTGTGTGTCCCTACCTCCAATGTTTCGAACAATTTGGATTTTTCTTGAGAAAAACTCTGTTGGAGTAACTGCTTCCAACTACCCCTTGTGTTTTTAAATCATGAACAACCAGAAGTTTGATTAAACCGTGATGATGAAGGCTAGTCTCAGGTTTCTTGGAAACTGATCTCACCCCTCTTGCCATTTTATTTAAACTCATCTATAAAAAGTGGGGAAAACTAATCCTTGGTCCTCCCTCTAAATGTGATAAAAGATTTAAATGATAAGTGAAGGTCATGGAATACCTTCCCTCGTAGGTGAGGAATTTTTGCAGACTTATGAGCATCATCCAATATTCCTCCTTAATGTAGCTTTGAGGGATGTCTTTGGTCCAATCGGGGTTGTGGTTTTCTGGCTTGAGGAATTTTTTACAAAGATTTTGTCAACGATCACTCTTTAAAGTATATTTCTCCAACCATCGGGAGACCCGTAGCTTATGCTATAGTGGATTCTATAATTGTTAACTTCACGTCCCCAAACTGTATATTTTCTCCATCATATGTCTACACAAAGACAAGAGAAATTCCTTCGTGATGACCTTTAAATTTCTCCAAGAATGAAACCCACCCTACATGTTCATATTTTTTCTTACAAGCCTGATATTCTATTGTTTCTCTATATATTTGAAATATGGGCTCATTCCTGTCGACCCCCATGCTAGCTTAAACAATTCTCTCGGGTGGATAAAGCATGTATAGAGGGTCGAGGGTTGAGTATCAGATGGGGAAAATATGCTAGGGATATGAAGGCATAGGGCGACTGTAGATGGTGTGTCAGTGACGATAAATAACTCTCATCTGGATGGCAGAGCCATCGAGAAGATCATTTATGAATGGAAGTGTATATTACAATGGTCATGTCGATACTCATGATGATATGGTGAGGTAGGTCAGACCTACTAATGGATTCGTAAGAAGCTTGGTGTTGGACGATATTCATGGAAGAATGTGGTCGTTATGATCGGGATTCCTGTATATGAAATCGGTCAGGATCATTACTTGATATGTTGTGATTTGTGGTTCATGTCATTTCATATAGTACGGAAATGAATCATAAGTTTATGGGGTTTATTTATTGGATAGACAGAGGGAGTATGAGTTTGATTCGGTAAAAAAAAAGCATCATGACCTTGCACTCTTGATATTTTGTAGGGCAGTTCCTCTTTATGGAAGTGTGGTCTAATATTTTTATAGAGATTTATGATGAAACAGGGGTATGTCATAATCTGAGAACACTTAGATGTTCTAAATTCATATTTAGTCTAATTCCTTTAAATAACACGAAAACAAAAAAAAAATGTCGAATACGTATGTCCTAGCACTAATAATTGGACAATAACTTGGAAACATGTTGAAAGTTACCCATCATATTCTTACCAGTACCGGATAATCTGAGCACCAGATCACCTATGTGTAGAATTGGAAGTTGGTACGGGATCACTTGAGTACCAGATTACCTGAGTGTCAGATCACCTGTGTGTAAAATTTGTAATTAGTATCGAAATAGCGCAGGGTCCCTTCTTTTATACTGGATAGGATCTGGTACTGGATAGGAACAACAAGATGATTTGGTACAAGGATGGTTCTTGGTACCAAACGATCATAGAGGTCATCATTGATGTGATATAAGCACGAGAATGAACATTTTCTGGTGCTTAAAAATCTTGACACCGATTCTGGTGATAGTGATTTGTAGGAATAGCTGGTGTTATGTGAACAAATTCGACTGAAAAACCATGTAGTTGCCAAAGTCTATAGAGGAACGATGTAAGAAATCTTTGCAACAGGAGGGTATTTTGTAATGAACAGTGACTGGGATGACATAACTCCTTTTCTTCTGGAATCAAGGTGACCATGGTTTTGTTGGCATTTCCTCTTTTATTACAATAACAATAATAATCCTAACTACTACTTTTTTGTGGATTTTTATCGAGCCCAGATTAGTTAATGCTCGTCAGTATTTTAAATTTTACATAGTATGAAAAACTTAAAGGAAACTCTCTATATTGTCTCGTAGATTTTTATTGATCCCAGGCCAGTTCCTTCTCGCCAGTATTTTCAATTTTAAAGAGTCTGAAAAACTTAAAGGAAACTCTCTATATTGTCCTATGGATTTTTATCGAGCTCGGGCCAATTCCTGCTCGTTGGTATTTTCAATTTTAAAGAGTTTGAAAAACTTAAAGAAGACTCTCTCCGATAGCTTTCCTCCTTATTTGTTTATCTACATGGGAAAGCCACCAATTTTTTTTTATTTTTCCTTTGTTAATTACACCAAAAAAAGAAAGAAAAACTTCATCTCATGACATACCTATGTACAGAAAATGGATTTATACAATTTGAACTTACTATGGTAGGTCAAAGGGAGGAGAAACCCTCTTGCTTACCAGTTGCATTTCGGAAGTCTGAAGAACATTTTTGACAAAATCCTCCTTTGAAAGAGGTTTGTGATAAACCTTCAGTCGATGCCCATTTACAACAAGGGAAGTCTTATTTTCATCAATGGTATTTATCCTTACTGCACCATTTTCATAGACTATATCAACCTCATAGGGCCCCATCCATATGGTAGATAGTTTACCTTTAAAAATTTTGAATCTGCTATCATATAGGAGGGCCCAATCACCTAGCTGGAAGGACTTCTTTTTAATGTACTTTTCGTGCCATTTAGTCCTTTTCTCTTGTATCAGGGTGGTTCTTTGTAGAGAATCATGTCTTATCTCATCAAGATCATTCAATTGTAATAGCCTCTATTTTTTAGCTTCATTCAGGTCCATTCCCAATTGCATGGCAGTTCTGAAGGTCTTTACCTGAAAGTCTATGGGAAATAGTACCTACTTCCCATGCACCAACTCATAATGTGTATGGCATGTTGTATTTCTCCAGGTTTTCTTGTAGGCCCACAAGGCCTCAGGAAACCTATCAGCCCAGTCTTTGTGATGCAGTTGAACATTCTTAGTGAGGATGGCCTCTATCACTTTGTTGGTCAATTCCACTTGACCATTGGCTTGGGGATGATAGGGCAATGAATTTCTGTGTTTGATCTTGTATTGTTTGGTAAGAGCCTTAACCAAATTTGAGGTGAATTGTGTCCCTTGGTCAGTGACTATTTCCTAAGGTATCTTGAAACGAGTTAAAATTTCCTCATAAAGAAAGTCTACCACAGATTGTTCATTGGCTAAATACAGAGCCTTGGCTTCTACCCATTTTGTTACATAGTCTGTGCAAACTAATATGTACTTTTTCCTGTGGGACATGGGATTGATAGGTTCTACAAAATCTAAGGCCCATTTTTCAAAGGGTTCGATTACTACTTGGGCTTGGAGTGGCATTTCGTCGACTGTTGTAGGTTTTCCCATTCTTTGGCAATCATCGCACCTAGCCACATATTTATTTGCATCTTTGAATATGGTTGGCCAATAATAGCTAGAATGTAGGATTTTGTAGGATTTCCTTTTGTCAGCAAAGTGGCCTCCACATGGGCCATCATGGCAAGCTCTGAATATATATTGCATTTCATCTTCCCGGGCACATCTTTTGATTACCAAATTAGGTCCTGTTCGGTATAGGGTATCATCATGCCACATATAATTGGCACTTAGCTGAATAATCCTTTGTTTTTCTCTAGATGTCATACCTTGAGGAAGCTTTTCAGTTACCAAATAGTTGGCTACGTCTGCATACCAAGGGCTGAAAGTAGAAATGGAAAATAAATTCTCATCCGGAAAATCATCATCTACTGGAGTACTATCACCTGTATGGATAAGCCTAGACAAGAAATCAACAACCAAGTTGTCTCTTCCAGACCTATCTATAATAGTGATATTGAATTCTTGTAGCAACAACAACCATCTAGTTTCTCTATCATTTGTAACAGGTTTATTCATTAAAAATATGATAGTTGAGTGGTCAATGTGCACAAAAACTTTGTATCTCGTTATATAATGTCCTAACTTGTTGATGGCATGTACTACTAATAAAAAATATTTTTCTGTGACAATATAGTTTGCTCCAGCATGTGAGAGGTTCTTACTAACAAAGTTCCCTTCCCTTTGTCCTAATACAGCTCCCAAAGTGGTAGATGAGGTGTCTGTGAAGATATGGAAAGGAAGGGACTAGTTTGGACCTTTCAAAGAAGGGGCACTTGAAAGTTTTGTTTTTAAGATTTCAAAGGAGATTTGGCATTGCTCATCCCAACATAATTCTCCATCTTTTGCTAGTAGTTTGAAAATGGGGGAAGCTAGGTTTGTAAGATTTTGAATAAACCTCTTATAGTAGCTGGCATGCCCTAGGAAACTTATGATTTCCTTTTGTGAGATAGGGATCTTAATTTGGGAAATAATGTCGATTTTGGTAGGGTCCACTCTTATTCTTGTACCGGAGATGTGGTGATCTAGACAAATTCCTTTGGTAAGCAACATTCTTGATTTTTTGTGATTGAGTGAGAGGTTGGTCTCTTTACATCTAACCAATACCTTTTTCAAATTATCCAATGCTTGTTGGAAATCATCCCTATATACCATGAAATCATCAATGTAGACTTCCACACAATCATTGGTCAAATCAGAGAAAATAGCCAAGACAACCCTCTCAAAAGTAGCAGGGGCATTACATAACCCAAAGTGAAGAACCCTATAGAAATAGGTTCTCCAAGGATGGGTGAATGTGGTCTTGTCATGGTCTTCTGGTGAAATTTGTATTTGGTTGTAACCACTAAACCCATCTAGGAAAGAAAAATACCTCTTCCCAGATAAAGTGTCTAAGACCTATTCTATGAAAGATAAAGGGAAGTAGTCCCTATAGGTGGCCTTGTTTAATTGTTGAGAGTCCACACAAATCCTTCATTTCCCATTTTTCTTTGGTACAATAACTAATGGGGAGACCCATTTGCTATCTGATATAGGGTAAATGAAATTAGCTTGTAGGAGTTTTTGGAGTTCTTCCTTTATTATATCTTTCAATGTTGGGTTCATTCCTCTTTGAGGCTGCCTGACAGGTCTGATCTAATAGTTAGTGTAAATATGATGCATATAGGTATCTGGGTGTATTCCTTTCATGTCAGAGTAATCCCCTACAAACGCATCAAATTTCCCTTGAATCATTTGTATCAGCTTTCATTATTGATCTATTTCTAGGAAAGCATTAATATATAAGGACTTTCTAGGACTGATTTCAACATCTTGGACAGTTGATTCCTTCCCTTCTTCTACTTGTGAAAGAGTGGTTATTGTAGAAGTGGAAGGGTGCCAAATTTCTTGAAATTCAAGGCTAAAGATGTGTGTGTAGTTAGGGAAAGATTGGGGATAGTCAATGCATGTCGAAGAAGCCAAGAATAGACTTAGGATTTGTTCATCAAAGTGCTCTTGTACCCCTTTTACTTGTTCAAGTGTCAACAAGGGTTGAGTACAGTTCTACTCCCCATAGGGATTGTCCAACCAGAGAGGAACTTCAGTGGTTGGTTGGGCGGGGGGGGAAAAGGATAAGTTTATGACTTTGAGTACCATTGGGAATTGTCATTTCTCTAGATCGACAACTGATGAATGCATCAGCAATGGCCATCCAAGGTCGGTCGAGTACTACTGGGTGTCTTGGTTTGGTGGATTTGGGATGGATTACCAAGAAATCAACAGGGTATTCCTGAGAGGCCAACGCCACTGTTATATCATCTAAACTTCCTTCTGGGGTGATGAATGATTTATATGCAAGTTCTAGCAAAGTTTGTGTAGGTCTTAAGTGATCAATTTGCAGTGTTTTCATAGTGTTTACTGACATCAAATTTATTTTTGCCCCTAGATCAATCAATGTGTTCGGTAAGGCAACACCATTGATTTCTATGGTTACCATTGGGTTTCCTGGATCACTATAATTGGAAGGCATTTCTATTATAAATTTAGATAACTTCCCTAGCACCCGTATGACAGGAGGTTCCTTCCTCTTTCTCCCTAGATTTTTAATGCAAAGGTCCCTTACAATTTTAGCATAGATCAGTATGTCTTTAATGGCCTGTAATAGTGGTATGTCTTTAATGGCCTGTAATAGTGGGATTTTTAGACATATGTTCTGGAGTTTAGTCTCTAGATTATGTTATAGAGGTTCCTTAGTTTTCTGTACGAGCAACCTTTCTGGGTAAGGGGGGTTCATTTTATGTGGTGTTTCTGCTGAAAGGGAGTTGGGAGAAGGAATTTCTTGTGATACTGGAGTGTTTTTTTCTTCGTTTAATGGATTAGTCATCTATTCTTCTCTTTGAATTGTTTGGACATCTATGTGTTCATCTTGGTTTGTGTGATCATGCACTTGTTCTTCTTGGATGACCATAGTGGGATTTTTTTTGTTTACAATCCTTCTTGATCTTAATTCAATTCCATTAAATGGAGTTGGCATTATTACATATGTAGGAAAGGTTTGTACTTCAACATTTTGTATAGGTTGTGTCGGTCTGTTATTTGGGTTAGGGATAGGTTGTGCAAGAATGGGGGTAGGTCGAGGAGGGTTTTGGATGGGTGAAACTTGCATTGGTCACTTCATATTTGGATTCATGGGTAGTGCAAGTTGTTGTTGTGGGGGTGGAAGAAGAGCAAGGGGGTTAAATCCTGGGAGAAATTGTGAAATATTCGAAGGATATTGTGGATAGGTGGGAAAATTTGTTGGTTGGAAGGGGATATTCTCATATACAGGTCCTCTCCACCCCTATTGCCAAGGTTGTGTTTGTGTCGACCACTGAGGATAAGACATGGGGGGTACCCACTGCTATTGGGGGTATTGTGTCATTGGGTCCAAAAACATGTTGGGGTTTTGTTGTTTCCATGGTCTCCTAGGGGGGTAGGATGTCTCAAGTTATCCTCCTCCCTTGAACATGGCCTTGAGTCTGGGGAGAGAAGGGCATCTATTAGTAGGATGGTCCTTTGTACAGAGACCACATATTTCAATAAAATTGAGGGGGCATTCCTTTTCAGGGTGTTTCCTCCTACACTGATGACAGAAAATTGCTAACACAACGTTTTCTTCCTCTTGTTTTCTTTTAATTTTCATGGTATCTAGTTAGGAAATGATCATGTTTAGGATACATGTTTTAAAGTTTTCCAATAGATTTCCTAGTTCAATCCTCATGACACCTCCGGATGTGGGTTTATCCATTATGTTGATAGGGTCCCTTATACTTTTCCCCGTTTTAGGTTGACTGTGAGAGTATCTTTTACAATACTCTGCTATGTCTACAAATGTTTTTTGGTATACATCCCCAGAACTCATGAGGTTTAACACTTCAATGAAATCATCCCTCACACCCTTTATAAATACAGTCCTAATTGTAGTTGTATCTAAATAAAACTGCTTAGTCTTTTGGTAATTGTATATGAACCTCTATAGGTAGTCTTCTAAGCTTTCCTCTTTAGATTGCTACATTTTAAATATATTATTCCTAGCATCCCTAGGTCTACAATAATATTGGTATTTTTAGAGGAAGGTATCCTTCATACCATCCCAAGAAAAAAATGTGTGTTCCCCTAAGCTCATGAACCACCCTAGTGATGAATCTTTTAGTCTAGCTAGGAAAAATTTTAATTTTTTAGCATTATCTGTGTAGTTATAGATCCTACACAATATGTCAAATTCAAATAAAAATGAGTCAGGGTATTCTGTTGACATACCTCAGAAATGAGGAAGTGAATATAATGGAATGTTCTCCATAACAACGTATTTAGCGATATCCAGTATGGGGAATCTGAATGTCTCTGTTTCATTGGCTATGTTTCCCTCTTCTTTTGTCATGTCGTCAAGCAATTTGTAAGGAGGTGATGAATTTTCTCCACTGAGTGATGGTTCCACCACTGGGTTACCTAGTATCTCTAGTTGTTCCAAGGTTTTGTGTGGCCTTCCAACAATAGATGCAGCCTCTTCTATTAGTACCTCTTCTTTCTTTCTAGTTTCTCCTCTACATGGAGTCGCTAGTGCTTCCTTCCTTTCTTGTTGTCTTGTGTCTTTAATATAAATAGTGGCTTTAGATCTAGTGTCTTTTGTTGTTGTTGCAATTGTTGTCTTTGAGCTCTCTCCTTTGAAAATTTTTCCTGCAC
>ML778232.1:73536-100679 GCA_009831015.1 Picea engelmannii | reverse complement strand
AAAAGAAGAACTGACAGTTGCTAGGAAAATGTGTCCTTCACAACAACATGACTACACAGAGATTGGAATTGTTTCTCAGAGAAGGTCTTGGTGAAGATGTTTGCAGTGTGGTTTGCAGAAGGATAGAATTGTAGTTTTATGATCCCCTCGTGTACTAAGTCCTGGATGTAGTTCATGTGGATCTTGATGTGCTTCATCTGCTACCTCTAAACTAGAAATCTGCAAAACTTTAGAGTTCTCTGCTTGTCACACCAGATAACGATCGATCGATGAAACTGAATGCCCAACTCAGAGAGAAAATGTTATAGCCACAAAGCCTAAAAGGTTATGTTAACTACCCCTATGCACTCTGCCTCGACTAAAGATATAGAAATAGCAGCATGCTTGACTTACTTGACCAACATATAGGCCTGAAACCAATACTAAGTGAGTAACCAGATGTGGACTTCTGATCTATGCTATCACTAGCCTAGTCAGAATCAATGAACATGATGAAGTCCAATGTAGAGTTTGTTGGATAGTGAATCCCAAAGGTGATGGTGACTTGTACCTATTGAAGGATACACTTTTCATCCTTCTAATGTGGATCATGCAGCTCCTGAATGAACATAGAGACTGCTCCAACTACATAGGAGAGTTCTGGTCTAGAGTGTGTGAGATACAAAAACCTCCCCACTAGTTTTTTGTACATTTTTTTGTCAAACAATGGAGTTTCCCCACCATCCTCAAGTCTAACTCCTTATAGGAAAGGATTCAGGGAAGACTTGCAGTGCATACTTGTCCTGAGACATTTTGATTCTTGATGCATCTTGATTGATCTTAATTCCAAGGATGAAATGTAGTGGACCCATGTCTATCACCAAGAACATGTCATGTATAATCCTCTTGACTATAACAATCATTGAAGTCAAGAAAATGATGATCAACAAATCATCAAGATATAGAACTAGGAGTATAAGTGAATCAACCATCCTGAGCATGTAAACATTTGGGTCTGACTTATCATGTAAAAATTTCTATGACAGTAGGTAGGATTCCATATTGGCATACCATTCCCTAATAGCCTTCTTGAGGCCATAAATAGACTTCTTCAGTCGACAGAAAAAAGATGAATCCTACATAAATCCCTAGGGTTTCTCCATATATATCTCCTTAGAGAGATTGTCATCAATAAATGCATTATTCACATCCATCTGATGGACTTCCCATCCCTTGGCTTCCACATTGGAAAGTATCAAACATATGGAATACATCTTCTCTAATGGTGCAAAGGTATCATCATAATCAATTCCATGCACCTGTTGAAAGACTTTGGATACTAGCCTGGATTTTTATCTACTAGCCTATCTATCCACTTCACTCTTGGTCTTGTAGACCCATATGAACCTAAAAAATTTCCTTCCTGAAGGAAGGGGAACCAGATCCCAAGTTTGGCTCTCGAGGAGGGAGTTGTACTCCTCCTACATGGTGGATTCCAAAAAGGGATTTCTAGTAGCCTCACCATAGGACTTTGGATCTGGATAGTGAACCAAGAAAATATTCCTGGGTGGCATCGGTTCATTGGAAGTGAGTGCAAGAGGAGGCTCCTTGAAATTAGATCGATACCTCCTAGTATCATCTTGATCCCCAACAAGATCTTCTGCATCTTGGAGAGTAGTCCTGGCCCACTTGCGCCTCTTCTCTGGCTTTGCATATACATCTGCATGCACTGGGTCTGCATATGGCTATACTAACTATGTATATAGATCATTTGAATCCTTTGAATCAAAACTCTTATCTGAATAAGAGTCTACATGTGCATGTTCATCATCTCTGACAGGTGGAAGAAAAAAAGTGTCTGCATATGGTTGTTGAGGTACATGTGAGACACTTTCCTTGAATTGGACACTTTTGTCAATGATGATCCAATCTGAGGAAATATAAATGAGTTTTTATCCCTTCACACCATTGGGATCTCCAACAAATATACACTATGTTCTATGTGGATCAAGTTCCTTCCTCTTCTCAGAGTGAATCCTGGCCCATGTACATGAAACAAAAATATGAAAGTGGGTCACTTCTAGTTTGAGGCCTCTTCAAGCCTCGTAGGGGGTCTTATCCTTGACATATCTATGGGGATATTTGTTTTGTATGTACATTTCACAATTACGTGATTCATCCCATAATATATGTGGAAGTGACTTGGTATGTAGCATGCAAGATTCCATCTCTTTTAGAGATCTATTTTTTCGATTAGCAAATCCGTTTTGCTACAGAGTATAGGTAACCATGTGCTACAATTGAACTCTGCCTCATGAAAAATATTATATATCTCATGTTTGGCATACTCTCCCCCATTATCTGTCTAGAAAACTTTGATTTTCTTTCATGACTATGTATCAACAAGGGATTTGAAATATTTAAGGTGTTGAAATACCTCTGATTTTTTACTAAGAAAAAAAATCCATGTGAAGCATGATAAATCATCAACAAAAATGAGCATGTGCATTTCTTTATTGATTTATGGATGTGAAAAAGGGCCCATGAGGTCACTATGGATCATATCTAAAGGAAAGGAAGCCTTCTAAGTCTTTCCTTTATCGGATTTCTCTTGAGGGTGTTTTCCAAGAACACATCCCTCACAAATTCCTTTGGAGAAGTGGATGTTAGGTAGACCATCAACCATTCCATGATTTCTAAGTTGTTGCATATATCTGAAATTTAAATGCTTGAACCTTTCATGCCATATCCTACTACTTTCATCAGCATGGGTAAGCAGTAATGCATAATCTAGTTCAACAAATTTAGAAAATGTGTAGAGTCTAGATTGATGATTTAACTCACCTATAGCAACCCTAGAATTATTTTGCATGTCATATATATCCATTGCATCAGGTGTGAATATGAATCTATTTTTGGTGTTGGATTTTTTCATCTGATACATGGAGAGAATATTGATGGAAATTTTGGGAACGTGTAGCACATTCTCGAAGCTTCCATTTGTGAGTTCAATTATTCCTTTGTCGGTGACCTGAACTGGAGAGATGTCCCCCATCATAATAGAAGGAAATTTGCAAATATATAATGAAAAATAGACTTCTTTCGTGGAATCCATGTGGTGTGGTGCTTCTGAATCTATTATCCAAGAATCAAGATAGGATTTGATGGAAATCAAAGCATGGCTAAAGTTTCCTTTCTTGGGATTCTGATCTTCTGGCTTCCTCTTCTTGGCACCCTCAGGGATGCGATCTCCAAGGTCGTTTTTCTGAAGTATTTGGGCCATTATATCTATCTATTTTTGCATACATGCATATTCTGGATGGAATCCTTTATGGAAGTAAGTGCATTTCTCCACTTTTCTTCCCTTTCCACCTTTTGATTCGGAGGCATCATTAAAGGGTTTTGAGTACCCTTCCTTCTTTGGATTTTCCTTTGATTTCCTTTTGTTTTATTCTTTATATTTATTATATTGATAATTGCTACCATCTTACATAATTTTCCAAAAATCCCTTCCATGGTGGTTCAAGATTCATTGGGGGTTTTATAGGAGGATATGTGAAAGAGGAGTCTAGGAGAAATGATACTGTAAATAGTTCCAAATGCTTCATCCATTCGATTTAGATTCTTGGATTTTTCTATGGATGATGTTGGTTCAGTTTCTATGTTCATGTTTAACCTATATAATCCTCTTCCTCGAAGATTCATTATCATATTCTTCTTCCATGCAAAGAAAGTGTACGGTGTAAGAATGAATTCTTTTGGAAATTCCATTTTTCCACTGTCTTCAATCTTCCATACCTGCAAAAATAATTTGGTGGGTATTTTCCATAGAATTTTGTCGACTCTAATAAAATGTAAATGTGTTGAACCTACACATAATAGATCTATCTAGCAAATGACATACACAATTTACAGAGAAAATATGAGAAAAGACAAGCATGAGAGAAAGAATGGAAGAATTCTCTTATTAACCAAATGAATGAATGATAATTTACACATGATATACTCTATATAACTCAATTAATTCGCATTGGAGGAGAAGCCAATGCGCCATAATGGTGGTATAGAGTGATCTGGACACACACCAGCAGTTACGGGAGTAAAATTCCACCTATTCTAGTATCTCGGGCAGTTACAGTAGTGAACTGCCACCTAGTCCGAGTTAACTAGTCTCTCAATCTTCAGTTAACTTACTAAAACAAAGTGAAGTGAGGAGGAGATTAGTAAATCATTAGTAATGCACTAGTATGGTGATGATACCAAGGACAATACACATTATCTAGTGATGATCCCAATGTTACATGGTGATAATCCCAATGTGGAATCTATACTCCACTCAACTAATCAAACTAAAGTGTGAACTAAAGAGAATATTCTCCTATAGGAATATTCTCCCTAAACTATAGAAGACTGAATAATGACTAATAAACATAAGGAAAACCTTAGGAAAAATAAATCCTAGGTGTGTGTGAAGTATCACCAATATCATGTAGGTAGAATAATATATTTTCCAAGTAATAAAGGCCAATATTAATAAGGCCTAGTAATAAGGAAGAATAATTCAAATGTAAGAAGACCTAATAGAAGCTTCCACTTCTAGAAGATCGTCCTCTAGATTCCTATTTTGGTAGATAGATTTATTATAAATAGGAGTTGAGGGCACGGGAATTCTTGTCTTGAGAATCATTGTAATAGAGAATTTCTATGTTGGAGGTTTCCCCTTAGAAGAGGTAGGTGAACATTGTTTCCTATCAATAAAGATATTATTTTGATGTTGTGGTTTCATATATTGTGTTGTTTCATTGTTATTCTTTGCATTATTTATATTTTTCCACTATTATATTAGACTTGGTACCTTACACATATTTTATTATTGCTATCAATAAGCTATATGAGCCTTTCCATTCGTTGCTTCTTTCTGGAATATATTTTAAGGTGAGTGTTGGTTGAACTGTGTTTAATGGTTTTGCAAATAATGGTCTTTGAATTAAATTTTCCTCTAATTCCTTTATTTTTTCTTTTACTTCAAAATTTTCTTTTTCAATGTTATTGATAAATTCTGTTAGGGATTCTTCGATTGCTTCATGAAACTGTACAATTTTTTATGGTGCAACCCCATTGAAATCAATTCTTGATTTCCATTTCTCAAATACTTTATTATTATTTGTGTTTACTTTCTCAATTAACAATTTTTTAGAACTTCTATTGTAGGATGCACAGTGTAATGTTAAAGACTCCTCTTCAAATATCTTCAGTTCATGGGTGACTAGGGATTCTACAATTTATCAGGTTTTCAACAATCTTTTCTTAGACCAACTTGGTTTTCCTCGTTTCTCCTTGTTTCTCCAACGTTAGATCCAATCCTAACTCAAACATGGTCTTCCTACACTTAAAAAGAACAATCTTCCTATTCTACTACTTGCATAAAGTTATATGAAAGAAAATCTAACTAAATGAAACAAGCATAACTTTCATATGTAAACTAAATGAGACAAAATTATGGGAACAATCCAAGCTTATATTCATGAGAAACAAAGGAAAACACTTACAATAACCTTGATATGATGAAGATCGTCCTCCACGCTTCTCCTTTCCAGCCACATTCTTGAATGTCTTAAGATAAGAATAATGATTCCCTTTTGGATTATCCTCCTTCCGTCACCATGGAAATTCTCTCAATATATAGTATTTGGAGGCTTAACAACCATGGATAATATCACTCACTAGATCCACTAAATTGGGATCTCCAAGATGTTTAGGGAGAAAATATATCTCAAGGCTTTTAGGAAGAAAATATATCTCAAGGATTTTAAGGAGGAAATATCTCTTAAGATCCATCAAATTAGGATTTTGGTTTGAAAAATATCTCAACCATCCGCAAGACTCTTAACTTCTACTCAAGATTAGGAAACTAAATGTGAGGTGGATTCTTACACTAAATTAATTTCATTTTTGAATAATAATGAATAATATATGTGCACATAGTATTTTGACATTCATATGATAAACTTATCCTCCATACCAACTAGATATTGTGACAAATGTTCTTTCATGGTGTCAAAGTGTTGTGAAACTTAGTAAAGTGCATGCAACACTTAGTAATGTGCATACGACACTTGAGAAAGTGCATGCGACACTTAGTAAGGTTCATACCACACTTTATAACACTTGCGACACTTAGATGTAAATAGGTGTGACACTTAAGTGTGGAATTTTGTTGTGTAACATATGCCCGCTAAAGTGTGATGTCAGAAGAGAAATCGATGGCTGAAACACTTTACAAAATGATGTGCACCAAGGGCTATTGGAATAGGAGAGTCAGATGGAAGTTGCAAACAAACATCAAAAAACATATATATGAATCATCCCAAGGTAGGCATACCCATGCTCAATAAAAAATGGACTTAAAGCATGGTTGTCATGAAACACATTGTGGATCCATGAAAGCACTGACTAAGGATATGGCCACTATATATAGAACATGGATCCATACCTCCATGACTCAATCATGTTGTAGCCATGATACTTTACATAGTGGAGCTACAATATGACAACAAAATAGCCATGGACCAATACAAAATGGATCTATGTGACAATATACATAAGTAATATTGTTCTCTATCACAACTTGGGTTAGGCACATAACACTGGTAGGTGATGTTGTCCCTTGGTTATGAAAAATTGTGAAGATTAAGGAAATAAGCACGAAGTTCCAAACTAAGCAGAAGACAAGTTGACTGAGATTGGGTCAAAGTGGCCAAAAGAGAAGAAAAGAAGGAGCGAAGTAAGAGAAAGAAAGTCATTGGATGGGGAGATCGAGGAAGACAGATCAGCAAGGAATATGGATCGTGGACAACTCAGCAAGTAGAAAAATCCACCAATGGATTCTTTGGAGCACCTTGTAGAAAAGAAGAAAAGACAGGCTGGTGAAGCCCTAAAAAAGATGGTCAAGTTGACCTAGGGTTTTGACACCTAGGTTTCCGCCTAATATTGTCTGAGAGTCATTGTAATGTATAAATAAAGATCAAGAGGACCTGGGATGGGTTTGATGATGTTATGAGGAGTGATTTTTGCTATTGTTGAGAGGGAAGTATTGTGTGGTGAGAGAAGTCTATGTTGTAAGATCTTCGGCTGGGTGCAAAGATCAACCCTACAACTGGGTGCACAGGGAGGGGAGAGAAGAAGAGAAAGAAAGAGAGATCTACAAGCTAAGAGTGCAAATAGAAATATATGTTTTCTTATAATATATTATAAAGCACAGTTCTATGGATGTGTCCCTAGGGAGAGGGTGAACCACATACATCTTGGTGTTGTGTGTGATTGATGTTGTGTTCTTATGATATCTGATATACTGTTAATGCAATATTATATTAGATCTGAGATATAGTTCGTGTAGTAGGCTTAAGGAAGATAAATAATAACTAGATCTATGTGTGTGAGTTTCCCTGGATCCACTTTGTATTTCCTCTGGTTGTAGATAGTTGTATCTTGTAACCCCCATCGCTACTTCGGGTGAGACTTCATCTACTTCACAAGTGTTTCTGAAAGGGCCAATAGTTAGGGTTTGTTGGTGTGTTGTGAGAGTTGAACCTCAGGTCTTCCCATGTGCCAACAAATGGTTCTATTGTCGGGACCAAGATCTTCTCAAGGGAATGTCAAGGTGGTTTCCATCAAAGACAGAGATTCATAAGTGGATAGAAGAAGAAGAGAAGGACTTCATTGAAGCTCAAAATAAGAACCCTAATATAAATATAGAGGATTGGTTGGGAAGGTATATCTTTATTGATATACACAAGATTTTATTTGGAGGAATTCATCAGGATCTATACGAGTGGCTAGCTAGATTAGCAGATACCCAGTTTGAAATCAGACTCAGAATTCCTGTGGTTTGGACATCAACATTGATGAAGAAGGTCAAGAGATTTGATAATGTCATGTCAAGAGAAATAGATCACTGGTTTGATAGTACCATTGGATGGTACATTACTAAGCTTTCTATTGATAGAGTAGAATCATATAGCCAAGCAGAGAGATGTTTTTTTAAGGGACCAAGAGGAAAATTTGTACACTTCTTGAAGTTGAAGATCAAGATGCTATTGCATGAGAAGAACATTTTGAATATACAATAGTGGGTCAGATTGAAAATCTAATGTTCAAGAATTCAGACAGCGACAACGACACAGAGGTCGGACACACGCGCAGTGGGAGAGCGTTCAAAGAATTTCCTCTGGTGAACTTGTTTGAGCATAATCATGAACCACTGGCACATGAAGAAGGTTTATACAGTGGATAAGAAGAAGATTTACTGAACAAGGAACATTCAGAGTCTGCTAGGGTTGAAGAAGGGAAGATTGAAGAACCTCACCAAAAACAGTCAAAAACTTCAAGAAATGTGCAGACTGTTGAAGAAAGTACTATTACACCTCATGTTGTTTTAACAACATTAAGTAACCATAGTAACCTAAGTTATTAGAGTACTTAGATCACTGGTACAAGTGGTTCAGTACATACTCAGTCGAGAAACCTAGGAATATATATGGTAGATGAGATGAGGTTACCCACCTTTAGGGGAGATGGATATGAAGATCTTGATCAGCATTGGTTCTTATGCAAAGTTGTATGGAGTTTTAAGAATGTCATCGATGAAGCTGTTAAGAGAGAACAATTTAGTACTACCCTAAGAGAATGTGCAAAGATATGGTACATAAAGTTTGTTCAAGGAGTTGCATAGCTGAAATTGTTGAACGATATCAAGACTGCATTGATTGCAAAATTCAAGAAACTGAAGTCCGAGTCCCAGTGCATTATAGAGTTGAAAAAAACCAAGAAGAAAGTAGTTGCACCTGTTTGGGAGTTTGATCAGAGGTTTAAGACCCTGACAAGTCATTTGATTTTTCATATTCCAGATGAACAGAATAAAGAGTGGTTCATTTCTACCCTTTTACCACACATCAGAGTCCCTTTGATACAACAGAAGATCACTTCACAAGATGAGGCATTGGATATCACCATGAAACTATAATCATCCCCTATGTGAGACTCCAGCTCAGGTATGAGTCAAATTTTGAGTCATTAACTAGCTTATCACTGCAGGTCGAAGATATGAAAAAGGATAAGGGAAAATATAAAAGAGAAGATATTTGGTGTATCAGATGAAAATCATAAGGCCATGACAAGGAGAATTGTCCTCTATTTCATGAGTACTTGGATTCAAGAGCCCTGATCCCTCTAAAGCAGGTTACTCTACCTTTTTGTGAGGTATGTAAAAATAGACATCACCCTGGAGAATGCTATTACATGCAAAAATATGTCCAGACACCTACCAACCTTTACTTCACATTCTATAAATTTGCAGGGCATGATGAGAAACATTGTAGGGCTTATGACCTCTTGCATGAAATATCAAGAGACACATATAGAATTCAAGGCAAAGTACAACAAGAAGGAAATACTACGCAGTTTAACTCCTCGAGAAGAGGAAAATTCAACCATTGTGGTGGACTCATAGGAAGAGGACGAGAAGGATGCATGGGCTAAGGTTGAGGTCAGATCATTTGTTATAAATTCAGACAACCAAGTCACTTGGAAAGGGACTGTCAGAACCCTTGTACCACTTGCAGTTACTGCAACTCATTTGAACATATCATATAATATTGTCCTACGTTGTTAGCCAAACTTCAGGAAAGGCAAGGAGGGAACCAACAAGTACAACTAATCTCAGCAGAACCTCATGGAGTGGATCTTATATTCATTGTTATCACTAGAGGAGGTGTTGCTACATGAGAAGACATGGTGACTCTAGGGAATATTACAGAAGAATCAGGAGTTAAAAGAGTTGTAGAGAAGACACGGGAATTTGATCCAAAGAAAGAGAAGAATACATTTGAAGAGGCAAGAAAAGATTTTGGAAGAGATCAGGATTCTTCATCAATGGCACAACCAAAAGTGAGAGAATGTGGAATTTCCTTGGCCTTTGATCAATCTTCTTCACTTGGAGAAGGAAAAGAGGTAAGCAGGCTTATGTAATTCTTATGTACTTACATTAATTTGATTAAGGATGAAAAATTCATACAATAACTACAAAATTTGATCAAACAGTATGATATAGGAAGGGTAGATCCTCTACTGAATAAAGAAGTACATCAACTATCTATAAAGAGAAGGAAAAATATGAAACTATACCTTGATGCTCAAATTGGAGATTATGATATAGATTATGTGGTCCTCGACTTAGGGTCGGAAGTCAATGTTATGACAAAGCAGACCTGGGCACTGATGGGAAAACCTAAGTTGATCTATCCCCCTATCAGGCTTAGGATGGCTAATCAGCAGGTAGTGAGCCCCTTTGGTAGGCTGGAGCATGTCCCTGTGGACATTGATGGGGTAATAACATTTGTGGACTTCGAGGTGATTGAGATAGTTGATGATAGTTGTCCTTATCCTACGTTGTTGGGAATTGATTTGATTTGAACAATTCCATGGTTGTCGACTTAAAGAAAAGAATAATGACATTTGAAGGTGATGGGCTTAGGGTCATTGCACCTTTGGATCTTGATGAAGATCGGAGATACACATAACCCATCAGAGAAGAAGACCATGCATACGAGCTAGAGAATATATATACATTGAACATGAGGTAGAAAGATTACATTAACCCTACAACAAATGGGAATTTAAGCTGGTGAAGTGACAATGGATATTCATTAGAATTAGAAGAAGCACTAGAGAACTGGTATAACAAAATGTATGAACTTTCTACGCATATGTGTGTCAGATTGACTAGGGAAGTTCGTTGGATTGGCACAGAAGTAAGTAACTTGCCACTTTTGATGGTTTGAATCAATTATAAACTTTCTTGTTAAAATTTAAAGAAGTTGTACCAGTACAATAGAGATTGTTTGCACCGGATGAGGATTTGAAATCAACCTCAGCAATATGGTGGGGGACACATAAAATGAGCATCGTGCAGTGGGTGCAATGTCACAATTTGATGGTAGTGCACTTTTCAGACAACATCGAAGGATGTGAAGTTCAATACACAGGTCAAAGTTGTCCAAAGGACCATGTGAGAGGTTGTAAGGAGGCCTGGAGTAGCATTCCTCAAGAATAGTGGGTGCATAAATTCATCAACACATTGGACACAATGCCCATCAATTGGTATCTTCAAGTAGAATTGTGCCTCACCACTTCATATTGGTACAGTATGACTCATAATTGTGTAGCTACATTTTCATTTGAAATACAGTACCCTTTAGTAGATCAATCTTTACAAGTTGTTAGACAGAAAGTCTTTGAGGAGGCACCTAACTTCCCTATTGAGAAAGAAGAGGATGAATGGATTGTACCTCTTCAGAAACTGCAAGGATATTACAATATCAATGTTGATGAAGATGATAATTCTAGGAATGTGAACATCATAGAAACATAAGGAAAGAGAGATGTAGAAGGACCAAGAGTCGAACTAACTTTCATTGGACAATCGATCAAGATCAAGAAATTTAACATTGGAATAGAGCAAGAACCTAAGCTTGCTAATTTTGGAGATTACTAGGATGATGCCACCATTGATAAGTTCACATAATTACTGCATGAATATCAAGACATGTTCCCAACCAAGTTCACTGATAGGAAGGGAATAAAAGGGCCCATGGGAGAGATGAAGATCCCATTGAAGCCAGATGCTAGGCTAGTTAAGAGGAGACCCTACAGATTGAATCCCAAATATAAGGAAAAAATTAAGATTGAAATAGACATAATGCTAGAAGCAAGCATTATAGAACCTATGGAAGAGTCAAAATGGATTAGTCCTATAGTGGTACAAGATAAAAATATAGGAGAGATAAAGATCTCTGTAGATCTTAGGAATCTAAATGATGCTTGTTTGCATGACCCATTCCCTACACCTTTCACTGACGAAGTGTTAGATAATGTGGGAGGACATGAGGTATATTCCTTCATAGATGGATTTCTAGGTTATCACCAGATCAAGATTGCTAAAGAATATTTCCATAATACCACATTTGCAAGAGAATGGGGTTCCTACCAGTACACAGTGATTCCTTTCAGATTGAAGAATGCACTGACCATATTTTCCAGGGTGGTGGTCGAAGCATTCAAGGAGTTTTTACAAAAATATTTGGAAGCATATTTTGATGATTGGACTATTTTTAGCTTATTACAAAACCATATTGAGTGTTTAAGACTAATGTTGGATAAGTGCAGGCAATGTTAGATTTCCCTAAACCTGAAGAAGTGCATCTTCCTTTCATGTTTTAGAGTGTTGTTGGGCCATATTATGTGTAAGAAGGGGTTGTTGGTAGACCCATCCAAGATTGCCATTATTGTTGATCTACCCCCCCCCTACCTCAGTCAGAAAAATGTGCACTGCGCTGGGACATACAGGATACTACAAGAATTTCATTAAGGGCTATGCATAAATTACATCACCCATGGAGAATATTTTGAAGAAATATTGTCAGTTTCAATTGACAAAAGAATGTCAACAGAGCTTCAACACACTGAAACAGAAAATGGTTACTACGCCTATTATATTTTTCCTAGATTGGAGCAAGTAATTTCACGTGCATGTCGATGCTTCATCTATTGCACTAGGAGTATTGTTAGCACAACCAGGAGCAGAAGATATTGACCATCCATCATCCTTTTTTAGAAGGAATCTCTCAACAGATGAGACAAATTACACCACCACTGAGAGAGAAGGTTTATCCATGGTGTACGCACTGCAGAAGTTTCAACACTACTTGTTGGGAGGACATTTTAAGATTTTCACTGATCACTCTACATTGAAATACCTATTCAACAAGCTAGTGTTGGGGGGAATAATATGTAGATGGTTACTGCTATTCCAGGAATATGATTTTGAGAATGTCGTCAAGCCAGGGAGAATGAACAAGGGACCTGATCATTTGTCTAGGTTGCAGCATGGAGAGGAACCTACTAGTTTGGAGGATACACTACCAGATGCATAGTTGATGGCCATCAGAAGGGTTTGATGATCACTTCTCCAATATAGTCCAGTTCATGTCAACATGAATGGCACCTAGTGAATATACAATCACCTAGAAGAAACAACTAGTAGTGCATGCTCCATATTTTTCACTTATAGCCAGACAACTATACAAGATGGGACCTCATTAGATCCTGAGGAGATGCATTATGGAGGTAGAAAGACCATTGATTTTAGTAGAAGCACATGAATTCATTATAGGAGGAAACTATGCAAGTAAATCAACAATGCAGAAGGTTCTTAGATTTGGCCTATGGTGGCCTACTTTACACAAAGATGCCAAGGAATATTATAAAGCTTGTGATGCATGCTAAAGAATTGGGAAGCCTTCCTGGAGAGATGAGATTCCTTTAGCACTGCGGATAACTTTGCGGGCATTTGATAAATGGGCAATTAACTTCGTGGGACCTATAAACCCACTAGGGAAGCACACAGGAGCTAGATACATCATCACTGTGACATAGTATTTGACAACATGGGAAGAAGAAAGAGTAGTTAAGGATTGTAGTGAAAATACAATTGCATGATTTATATTTGAGGATATCATAACCAGTTTTGGATGCCTGAAGACCCTGATGAGCGATCAAGGTACACACTTTATTAATAAGACTATTGAAGCATTAACTCAGGAATTTGAAGTCCACCATCAGAAGAGTACTCCTTAACATCCACAAGCGAATGGGATGGTCGAAGCTTTCAAAAATATCTTGGAGATGGAGTTGATGAAGATTTACAGTGTGAACAGGGATGAATGGGATTTGAGAGTACCAGCAGTGCTATGGGCCTATAGAACTACTTGGAAGAAGCTAACAATGAATACTCCCTTTAAGTTGGTGTATGGTCTAGAAGTAGTTTTCCCTATGAAATATTTGGTTCGTAGTCTCAGAATTGCAGCATTCATACATATGGATGACACTGGCGTTGTTCAAGAGAGGATTGCGTAGTTAGTAGAACTAGAAGAAGATTGATTTATTGTAAGATTCCATCAACAGGTACAGAAGGAACGAGAGAAAAGCCTGTCATGATAGGCACATCAATAAGAAATCCCTTAAGAAAAGAGATCTAGTATTGGTATACGATAGCAAGTTCATGAAGCATCCAAGGAAGTTCAGGACACATTTCTTGGGCCATATGCAGTTTCTTATGTTACAGAAGGAGGAGTTCTGCATTTGAAGACTTTGAAGGGAGACTGGAAGGAAAGTTTGGTAAATGGGAGCTAGTTGAAATTGTACTATGACAACCAGTTGCCTCGTAGCTCTCAGTAGAAGCACAAGAAGAAGGGTCTAGGTACCAGGTGCAGTTGAAACTAGGTACCAAACATAGAAAAGATAGTTTGCATAAGGAAGGGAGAGACAGAGCAAAAAGCGTAGGCTGCCCCATGCAATCCAAAGATGAAGAAAAATAGAAGTTTCGTACCTGAAGTGCCTCAAGATGAGTCACATGTGAGTGTTGGGGGCCTGTTTTCACTTGGTTATGAAAATTTGTGAATATTAACGAAAGAAGAGTGAAGTGCGAACTAGGCAGAAGACAAGTTGACTGATATTGGGTCGAAGTGGCCAAAAGAGCATAAAAGAAGGAGTGAAGTAAGAGAAATCAATTCGTTGGATGGGGAGATCGAGGAAGACATATCAGCAAGGAATATGGATTGTGGACAACTCAGCAAGAAGAAAAAGCTACCAATGGATTCTTTGGAGCACCTTGCAGGAAAGAAGGAAAGACAGGCTGGTGAATCCCTAAAAAATGTAGGTCAAGTTGACCTAGGGTTTTAGACATCTAGGGTTTTAGTATTTAGGGTTTTGACACCTAGGTTTTGGCCTAAGGTTTTTCAAGAGTCATTATAATGTATAAATAAAGGTTAATATGACTTGGTATGGGTTCAATGATGTTATGAGGAGTGATTGTTGTTATAGTTGAGAGGGAAGTATTGTGTGGTGAGAGAAGTCTGTGTTGTAAGATCTTCAGCTGGGTGCAAAGATCAACCCTACAGCTGGGTGCACAGGGAGGGGAAAGAAGAAGAGAAAGACATAGAGATATGGAAGCTAAGAGCTTAGATATAATTGTATTCTTTCATCTAATATATTATAAAGAACAGTTCTGTGGACATAACCCTAGGGAGAGGGTGAACCATGTACATCTTGTTGTTGTCTGTGATTGATGTTGTGTTCTTATGATCTTTGATATATTGTCAATGAAATATTGTGTTAGATCTGAGATATAGTTCACGTAGTAAGATTAAGGAAGATAAATAATAACTATATCTATGTGTGTGAGTTTCCATGGATTCACTTTTCATTTCCTATGGTTGTAGACACATGTGTCCTGCAACCCCCTATCTCTACTTCAGGTGAGACTTCATCTGCTTTGCAGGTGTTGTCGAAAGCACCAGTAGTTAGGGCTTATTGGTGCACTGTGAGAGTTGAACCCTGGGTCTTCCCTTGTGCCAATAGGTGCCGAAAAGGTTCCCAGGGTATTCATCTCCATCCTGAACTAGTACAATTCTAACCATGTGAATATAGGTGTTGAAGTCAAGCATGGTAGAATACACTTGATTACCATTCATTTATGTATATCATTAACACGTATGATGGAAATCACTAGTGATGTCAATGACTCCCAAGGTACTCTAGTACGATCCAACGAATGTGAATCAATGATTTGAAGTCGAACATTCGGTGGAATATTCTGAACAGGGGCCATTGATGTAAACTCGTTGTCGAAAGCGAGGAAACCTACCATTGAGACATGCATGCTACAAGGAACTAATTGGTTTATAAGTATGAATTATGGATAATATGTTGAATTCGACAGGAACATACTCGTTGAAGGATTTCCATGATGTATCCCCCATCCTCGACATTAAAATTATTAGGATAATGATTTGATATGATAGAGAAAATGTGGACAGATTGACATAGGTATGAAAATGGATAATAATGCATAGGTTGATTGAAGTTGAGACTTCCCCTGAACATTGCACAAAACAAAATTTGATTTGGTAGCATTGAATCAATGAGGCATAGATCCAAACATAATGTGATGATAACCAAAGGTTCTCTTCGAAAGAGTCAAAAGAGTAAGACGACACATAGAATTGATATGACTCAAAGACAAGCATATTACCCAACTATAAGAAAAATGAAAATAGGTGCCATGTTCAAGGGTGACTAAGAATAATTATCATAATGTTTTAGAATCTTTACACACTTCCCAAATTTTTTCCCCTTCCAAATAGATGAGTACCTCTTTGTTTTTTAATAATCTCGAGGAGGATAACAAATGATCGATATAACTCACCTTCAGTAAGTTCCTCTTCAGATGCTTAACGAACCTGAAGAAGTAAGGGCTCGATCCCAGACGGTTCCATCAATGAATAATTTTATGAATCCAGAGAAGGTAAACTCAGTGGTTTTTCATTTTTAGAGAGTTTGAAAATAACTGAAAGGAAACTCCAAAGTTGACTTTTTTGTAAATTTAGTCTCCCAAGTCCAAAAAAGTGTAAAAAAATACAAGGGAGAACTCTTCTAGCTGAAAGGGGATAGAGTATTCATTTTTCATAATTAGTATTACAAAGTCAAAAAAGGGGCAAAATACCACTCAAAATATTCCCTTTAAAACCTTTTAACAAGTGTGAAAGAAAACAAGGTCACTTGACAATATTTTCATGTTTAGGGAGTCTGAAAAGAGCTTAAAGGAAACTCCAAAGACTTCATTTTTCATATATCTTTTACAAGTCTGAAAAAGTGATAAAAGTATACTTGATAACATATTCTCATGTATTTATGAGCATGATAAAGAAAAAAGACTAATCTCGGTGTAGGTTTCATTTTTTCATGAGCTTGAAACTATAAACTAATCTATGCTCGAGGTTGGTTTCATTTTTACATGAGATTCAAACCAAAAACTCTGCTCAGTGTGAAACCCCATCAACGGATTCCTTCCCAATGTAAATTCCAAAGGTTTCAGGTGATACCCATGGATGGTTAGTAACTTTCTCCCAGTTGAAAAGCTATTGGATTAACTCCAGCATGATGTCCAGAGACTAGAGACATGTCCCCCAAGCTTTGTTTCATTTGTCAACTCTAAATTTGTTACCAATTTTTGTATCTAAATAGAATCCTAGTTAATAATAGGTAAATTTTCACCAGAGGAAGAAAGAGGATCAACTGACATAGGAAGATGAAATGAAGGTTCAGTTATGAGATCTAGTGAGAGACTTGACTCAACATTTACGAGATCTAGCGAAAGAATCGACTCAATATAAGCAAGATCTGTTTCATGTTTTAATGAGCTTGAAATATAAATAAGAACTTTTCTCATGGACCTCTGATTCATTTTTTAACAAGCTTGACATAGTAACAGGAACATTGCTCATAATCAATTATTTCATTTTTTAACGAGATTGACACATAAATGGAAACTATGCTCATTCGTCTCAACCATATCTTCCAAGAGGTCTTCATCAGAAGGAATACCAATGCTCTAGAAGGAATACATGTCAACGGAATCAACAAGTGTAGGAAGATCGAGATTCAGTGTCATTGTTGAATGGTTCACCACGTCAACTACTAGATCTATGTCAATATAAGTCAAGCATATAATCATAGGCTCTTCCTCATCGACAGTTGAAGCCATGGGAGATAACACCACATAATTGAATTTTGGTGGGGGTGATACCATTTGCATATAAGTACCATTTAGGGATGTCTTGTGGTTGGAAATTAGATTAGTACCAACAAATGAAAGATGATCAATAGTCATAATTTTTCCATTGTGAGGGAAAGACATCACTCGAAAGAGAGTGGACACAATAACTTTCATGTCATAAAAATAGTCTCTCCCAAGGAGAAAATTGAAATATAAGGGGCCTTGGAATACCACAACATCAATAAATATGGTTTTCCCTATTAGATTAATGAGTAAATTAGGAAGGATCCCTAAAGGTTCATTGGTTCTTTTGTTAAAAACTATCAAATTCTCACTGACATACATAAGCTAAGGACAACCTAAATATTTCCAAGCAATTGAGGAAAAAATACTAACATAAGCACTTGTTTCTACATGTGTATAACAAACATCCCTACTACAAACCTGTACAATGATTTGGAAAGGTATGTAGAAAGGAAGAAATAGTTTAGTTAGCTTATTCCAATTGAAAATAATGGCCTCGTCACTTGGCGGGGGTTCCATGGGAGGAGGAGAAATCCCCCCCCCCCCTGTATGGAAGAATTTGTATTAATAAGAAAAATGTGAGCAGTATCAACTTCACTCTTAAATAGGAGAGTTTGATCGACCACTTGAATTTCACTCCTTAAGGGAGGAGTGGGATCAATCGATGATGGAATCAAATTGACTGATGATGGAATTGTATCGACCATTTCATCAAGCAATGGCGATTTGGGAGAGAATTTACGGTAAGTTGTTGGAAGTTATTGTTGGACATCAACAATCTTTTCAAACAAACATGAAGCCTCATCCATATGATGAAAAAGGTAAGTTTGATGACTTCCTTCACATAACCTACAAGGAAACTTGAATATACCTTTATCACTTCCAACTTTACTATCACTATTTGATGGGTTGTCACCGCCACGACTTGAGGCAGCTGGAAACGTAGGTTGTTGAGAACCAGTAGAACACACTTCTGATATCTTAGGAAGACGAGGGAAATCGCTAAGAAGGTGGTCACCCTTACAAATCCCGCAAGGGAATTTGGGCTTGTGAGTTGTCTTGGTAGGCTTTTCAATATCATCAACACTCCAAACATGATTAACAGTAGCTAGTTGATTATCTCCAACATCACCTGCAGTGGTTGGAAGCTTGGACCCTCACTTATTTTTCTTCTTCTTAATCTTCCTTTTCTTCTTATTCTTATCCACCTATTTTGTAGCTTCATAACATTCACTAGGTTAGGAAGAAGAAAGGGAAGAAAACCTGATAGGTGAAGAAGGAGAAGGGTCAACATGAGATTGATGTTCTTCAAGTGAGGGGATCACATATGAAGTAGCAGGAGAATTTGGGATCACCGGGGTGGAAAAAAACCATACTGATAACCTAAAAGTGAATCCTGGAAGACTCAAAGTGGAAATATAAGGAGTACCAATGTTTCCAAAGGAAGGAAAAACAAAAGGTTCCCCGAGAAAAAGGGTCCCTTTGCTGGGAGTTCCCGGAACTAATGTCATAGACACAAACTCAACCTAAGGTTTGGTAAATAAAAGAGCACACACTACCAAAGTTCTTATAATATAAAAACAAACAAATAAAGTAATTAGTGATCTTACGAATATGGGAGATGAGTCCCTCAACAAAGATATGAGAAGTAGTTAACCCGACCTCCATGTAGCATCCATTCCCAATGCAAGTAACCATTTATTTGCAGGTCCACCCTCTAGGGGTACTGAAAGTGTGATGTGACGTCTACCTCAGGTACCACAAGGAACCTTCAAAAGAAGGAATCCCCCTTGTAGTCATCAATGTAGAATCCTAGGAAAATAATCTATGTTTACCAATTTCACAATGGAAGGTCGAGAAGGTAACCAGTCAAAAGTCAATACTAAGAAAATGGAACTGGGAATGGTGGACACAGATCCATGACCAAAATACTATGAAGAAGTGGTGTCGCCCCAAGGAATTTCCACTCTTCAAACCTCCAAACTTGCTAAAGTCTCACTAGGAAAACGAAATAGGGGACATCTCAAACTACTGCTTTTTTTGAACTTGTGCTTAACTAATGAAAAAACTGCCTAGGCCTCGCACAACCTCCCATTCTAGGATCGAATTACACAGTATCTGAAGTGGCTCTCGAGTCCATACAAAACCCTTAGGATTCTTATGACAGGCCTTTTATTCTCTCATTGTGCAAAATTTTGTATTTGTGAGGAACTTATTACTCTAACACAGTCATGCATGTGACCTCAGGCCCAAAACCTTGGGCTTAACATTTGGAAAGCAGTAACTTTGGTGCTCTATAACTTCGATGCTTCAGAAGATTTACCAACAACACACTCCAATTCTCTCAGATGGTCGAACTGATGAACTCTCATAGAGTTCAGAGATTGAAGGTCCACACTCCTTGTCATGATCTATGGCTATAAGGAACTCCGAGGCTTCAAGCTTCTGGAATTTTTGCAACTCCAGTACACAAAACCTCTAAACTAGTGAAGGAATGAAATCCATAGATATGACGATCCTTGTTCACCCACCAATAAATGGTCAGGACTTAATCTGGGCTTCAATACTTTGGGGAATTCTCCACTCCATGCAAAAACAACAAATTTCTCCCGTAGTGTTGAATCGTCGAACCACTCGAGGGTCCAATGACTCACACTCTCGCAGTGATCTATGGTGTAGATTTACTCTGGAACTTCAGAGCTTCGAGTATTTTTATTCACTTACAAAAACAACTTAAGAAACTATCGAAGCAGCAAAGTCCGATGGACTTGGGGTTTTAAAAATTGTTCTTCTTCTCTTTCATCCAACGGATGTGAGGGATTTTGATATCTCCCAAATGGATCTCTTCCAGTCGCCTAAAACAAATATATTTCTCCTCTTGGGGACTTACTCTCATTATCCCTCATATTATTCTCCACTTGAATGACTCGAACTTTGGTGCAAACCTTGTGCTTCCCTCCCGAGCTTTGGAAAAGTCACCTACGCACTCCTTACGTTATCTCTGCTTTGAGACTTATCAACACTTAATGGAGTGTTGACTCTCTGTTCTCTTTTCACTGGTCTCCCCTCTGAGCTTTTATACTCCTGTGAGTATAGGTGCACTCCTTGCGCTTGCTCTGTGTAAACTTACGTTATCTCTCCTGAGATATATGAACCTATAGATGGTTTGACCTCCAAAATCCTTACATGTTGTTGGCAACAACACATGATTTTTGATATTGTACACGAATGAAAGAATTTTCATTTTTATGTAGCTGCCATCAACCCGTCTATAAACACTTTTCTAAGTTTATTATGACTGATTGGGTTAAAGCCTACTTCATTAATTTTTACTATTTTGATTTTCGATTGTTTTATATTTAATTCATTACTACAAGTATGAATTAAAGATAAAACTTGTCTTGTCATTTTAGTAATTTTTTGTCGTAGGTATATCGTTCAAAAAACCATTCATATGAAATTGAAATACAAATCTTATAAAATGGTCGTTAGACCCATTTTTTTGTGTTAATACGATTGTTATTTCAATGGTTTGATATTTTTCGATTTGAGAGCCTCTGATTTTTTTTTATAGTCCTATCACGGATTTATTGGTCGTACCAATAGTCATACAAATGAATACACACCTGGTGTACTCGTGTCCTCACCTCACCTTGTTGGATTAACATATTAATGAGCCTTTCATTACATGCATAGGGTTTCGATACTATGTACATTTGGATCTCATCACAAGGGATGGTAAGGATTACAATCAAACCCCTAGTTTTTACCCCAACTATTTGATTTATGATAACACACAGGCTATGTTATTTTTATGTCTCCACTCTCCATTCATAATTTTTTATGTTGCTCACTCGATTCGAACCTAAAACTATATAGAGTAACGCTTGTTGCATTCTAGTTACATTTTTCATGGCGCCTGTCATTTGCTTGGATCTGCCTGGATGCCAAGATTTACTTTCTCATGATGATGCGATTGAGGACCTAAAAATCCAGGGTTGGAATGTTTTCCTTAAGAAATTTGAAGATTATAATCTTCAAGTGGCTAAGGCTTTCACGCAAATCTTCGATGGTTGCAGAGATAAAATTGGGGACACACAATAGGAATTGACCAAGGAGTTCGTTAGCAAAGAGATAGGGCTTCCAACAAAGGGTGAAAGGTGGTTCAAAAATGTCTGAATTGAAGGAGTCCCGTGGGGTCTGTTCATGACATCGCGAAAGATCAACTGTTGTGAAAAGGTATCCCTATATCCCTAAAGAAACATAGGTGGCATATCTTGTTGTTGATTCTCGAGAAATTCGTGACATGCAAGGGTCGATACAAATTGGTCTTCCTATACCATATTCATTTACTCATGCATTTCATTGGTTTAGAATTAGATATGCCATTTTACTTGCTGAGAAGTCTCTATAAAATGTCCAAAAGATATAAAAGACAAAGTGTTGATTCAAGCCTGTTACATCACAAATTGGTTAAGATTTTGTTGATGCATCACTTGTCAACCATAGGTGACTGTTGGGATTTTTTTTTGATAAGGAATGCTTTTTCCCAGACTGTTCCTATAGGAAACCCTAACTTAGATGAACCACTGATTAAATACTAGTTCGGTATTTCAATCAGAAACCCTCTAGATGTAGGGATGCTAAGTAAGTCTTCACCTATAGCATTTTCTGAGCAAAATATTGTTGAATTGAATGTAATTGACCCTCTTGTACCTGAAATTGATGCTAGCCTGAACATTATTATTAATCTGGATGTTGAGAAACCTCACAAAGAAATAAAAAAGAAATGCATAGACTTAGGGTTCAAGAACAAAAGGGAAGGTCGCAAAATTTCAAGGAAGCTAAGGAACCGATTTGAGACTCATCTGAGATCAATCGGTCTGATTGATATTCATGAGTGTTAGGATCCAGAGATCGAAGATTTTCTAGTTTTAGAAGACCCAAAATTTCAAGGTTACAAGAAGAAAGTTATCATTCCTACTGAACCTTATGATTTTGTGACAAATTTTCCACCATGCCTCAAAGGTAAAGAGGGGTTCTCCAGTATTAAGCCTAATCAGAAGAAAATAGTAGGTAATATTGATACACCTTTGTTTGATTGTGCACTTCATCGACCTACCATATTGCCTGTATAGTGTGATGTTCGTTTCCATTAGATCGAGCAATATTACACTGACATCCCTATCCTTCATGCCCTAATTAAATCTCTTACTGCTTAGAATGATTTGTTGAGGCAAGAAAATCATGACCTCAAGGAACACTCAAAGAGGAGAGCTAAATGTATCAAGATATTAAGAAACATAGTAATCAAGAATGCGACCAACGTCAAGGCGATAATAAAGTATGAGCTACCTAACCCCTCTTTAGTTAACATTTAATGGTAAAAAAAAAAAAAAACCATTTCTTTTGTCGAATTCAAAATAAGTCGATTTGGAATTTGATTTTGTTTGCTAAACTATACTGGCTACAGAATATTCTATTATGTAGCCAAGCCTCTTTTTAAATAAAAATTAGAAATTAGTTATGAGTAATTTTCTAACTTATTAAAAAAAAAAATTGTTTTAAGAAATAGTAAATTTTGTTGTTGATCATCTGGAGGAAACATATTCGATTATGCATCTGAATGATTAGTAGTTTCTTTTTCTGCTTTTTTTGTAAAAACTTTGATCTATCTTTGATTAAAATCAACTCTATTATAAGTGGCTCCCAGCCCACTATTTTTGTAATATTATTGATTTTATGAGATCCTACTCTACCCTGTGAGATAGGAGAATGTGATCTCAGGTCTCTTTAAATATTGTTCATTTTGTAAGTAAAATACATCTTTGGTTGGAACAGATTATAGGTATGTGATTCTCATAACTATATGGACAAGTGGTTCATATTTTGGCTTTAGACCAGTGTGATGATTGTTCCATCTATGTTTTTCCCTTTTTATATTATGAGATATTGATATGTTACACAACTTTAGCCTCTTTATCATATTATATTTCATTTTGTTAAATGCTTTAAAATTTGTCCATAACTTGTTGTTTCATATAATATTACAGTGATCATTACATCAATTTTAATATCATGATCTATGTTTGATGTTTAGTTGATTGATAAAATGAATGCTTTACATTAAGATTTGTGTTACTGTAATCATTCATAATTATAAGATCACTAGACATACATGTCTACTTTTCTCTTCTTATATCCTAAATGTCAATAAACACCTTGAGTTTATTCAATAGACATTAGTACAACTCTCTCATAGATTTCTCTCACAGACGAGACAACTGGAGTTTTGGATCGCACAGAGACATAGACACAATATGAAACTAATTTCAGGTTAGCTTTATTTCCATCTAATTTCCTTTATTTTATCTATTAGTGAAACATGTCAGTTTTAAATTGGCTTTGACCATTATTCTATTCTTGTTTCAAATCATGTTTTATTTGAGTTCTTAGATCTGTGATTATAATACAAAAAATATAAAAACATGTGCTTTCTTTTCTACTTTTGAAAATAGTTACCAAACATTGATTTTGCAAGGCATTCACTAAAACTTGCAATCTTTAATTACTCTGTACAGAATGACATGTTCATATTTATCTTTTTGTTTAAAATATTTGTAAATAATTAGATTAAAGTATATATATTACTATAGTTTTAACATTAGTTAGTTTATTTATTTTCTTTATTTTAGGACCCTAGTTGGCTAACAGAGCCATTAAATCAGTCAGAATATATTACACCAAATGGCTTGGGTTATTTATACAACCCTAGTTTGGATCTATTGTTCTAGATGATGGCATGTCAAATTTTCCCACCAACAAATGGCGCTATAATGAAGGCCCGAGTAAATTTAATGATTAAATGTTTTACCCCTCAGCCTCTCATAATTCCAGATTTGTAAATTCTTCTTTTTTGTTATCTTGAAATGCACTAGAAGGTAGGCTAGACTGACAAGTTGGCCTTGTGGGAGTCTTTATTTCGGATGTTTTTTTTAATTCCTCATGGCTCCCCAAATCACTGTGTTGGAGCATGCTTTCCACTTATCATTACCTGGTATTCCCAATGAGACAGTCTCTTGTTTGTCCAAACTCACCTTTGATGGTGGGGTGGATGTATCTGCTAAAGACCATATTAATAAGTTTTGGTGTAAATGTATCAAGCATGATATTTCATATTTGAAGGTTTTATGCAGATTGTTTGCTTTTACTTTTAGGGGTCAAATTAAACATTGGTTTGAGTCTTTTCCACCATATCACATTTTTTATTGGTTTCAATTTGTAGAGGAATTTTTAGATGCTTTTGAAATCTATGATTACAATCAATTATGTGAAGAATTTCAAACTTTTCTAATCAATGACAATTCATCTCCAGAAGGATTTTCGACAAGAATCCATCATGTCCTCTGTAAATTTAATCTTGACAACTTGTCATTTGTATTAAATCTCCTCTATGATGCTTATGTCCCTTTCATACAGTCATATTCAATCATGAATGATGAAGCAATTACAAATCCTATCATTCAATTGCGAGAAGAATTTTGTTCATGTGTTGAGAGGAATCCATCCGAAAATTTTGAACAAGCAAGAGAGGTAGAATCTATTGAAGAGGTTCTTACTGACAATCAAATTGGTTTTTCCTCTGAATCACTTCATTTTTAGTCCTCGACCATCGTGGAAGAAGATTCGATGATGGGTCAAGGTGAATGTCCTCATTCTTATAACTCATGCTCTAATCAATATTTAAATTCAGTTATTGAAGAACACTTAGGTGACAAAAATCATCTTAAGCATTCTAACACTCCTATGAAAATGATTAGACATGAAAATCTGCAATTTGAAGAAGAAACCATAAACCTTCATCCACAAATCATACCTTATCCACATGATAGATTAGATGTTTGTGATGAAAGTTTTAAATTGTCGAAGGAAAATTTAGATGATCATATTATGTTGAAAAATTTATCACCAAAATAGAGTGAAAGTTTTAAGGCATGTGAAGAGGAATGTATTGAGAATACCATTGTTAAATATCATAGCTCAAGAGATTATTTTCATATTTTCATTTCTGATTCATTTACTCTTTATATCCCGATCTCTTCTTAGATTCTAGTGGACTTGATGCTTTACCCACAGTGTATTACTTTTTTCCACCACAATCAAATCTTTTTGATATGCCAAAATTTGGTGAAACTAATTCCAAACATAAAATTTATGAAGTCAGATTTGATGCTCTTTCAATTTAATCACTTGCATGGAAAAAGGACATGTTGCAAGATGATTTTACACGGTTTATTTTTGAAAAATACAATGCACTCATTCCTATGGAGATCAAATATTCTACATTGCATATTCGTTCTTTGATTAGTTCGAATTTTAATGTTTATGCTTCACATGTTGAAATGATCAATCATATCAAAGGAAGTGTTCAAACCAATGATCTAATTGATGTCATGAATCCACCTATGATGTGTTCCCCATTTATATATCCATTTCATCAAAGTCATAGTTTGCATCCTAATTTTTATGACAAGATCTTAGAATGGCTTGAAGATTCGTACATAAAAAATATGTTGGCAATTTCAGTTAACAGAAAGCAAGTTAGCGTATACTTGTCATTGATGGCAAGTACAGTTGTGGTTGCAGTGATGACAATATCAATGAATAGCAGCGCAGCAATAATCGAGAGGAGAAGAGTTAGTGACCGTAGGATCTTATTCAAATTTCCCGAAAGAACAATAGCCGTCAGATCTGCAGAAGTTGCAAGGGAGATAAGCCATCGGAGATTCGGGGATCGGGATTTCATAATGCAAAAATCACTTGACATTGAAAACCCCGAAATCGTGATATGCGATTTCGCGATTTAATCGTAGCCGTTAAAAAAACCAGGAATCTGGACCATTTATTCATGTGGACGCGTGGCAGCCTGGAGGCTCCATCGGAGAATCGGTGATCGAGAGTTTGAAATATCCAAATCACTTGACATTGAAAACCCCGAAATCGTGATATGCGATTTCGCGATTTGATCGCAACCGTTAATCAAGCAGGGATCTGGATCATTTACTTGTATGGACACGTGGCAGCCAGGAGGCCTCATCGGCAATTCGGGGATCGGGATTTTGTAAGGCAAAGTTAACTCTACAACGAAATCCCCGATTTCGCGATATGTGAAATCCCGACGGAATCTGAACCGTCAGATCAACATCGACTCTAATCCACGTCAACAGACCACGTCAGCTAAGAGACACGTGGCACAACCAGGTAGTGACAAGTGTCAGATAGATTCAACACTTCAAGCACATACAAGTAATGAATAAGAGTGACATGTGGCAGTGTTTAATACGTGTCGAATCATGTGTGATGACAGCGTAGAGGACAGGTGGCATCGGAGTTTCGGGGATCGGGATTTGATATGTCAAGAACACAATGCATCAAGAACTCCGAAATCGCGAAATGTGATTTCGCGAAG
>ML778232.1:48265-64939 GCA_009831015.1 Picea engelmannii | reverse complement strand
GCCTATCATTTCGAAGAAGAAGAGGTTTTCTCCCTTTATGGGTTTCCTCGTGAAAATCTGTCTCTGTGTGTATTCTATGTGTGACTGATGATCTTTACTCTTACTGTCCATATGTTGTATGTTGCTTGATGACACATGAAGAAGTATTAATAGTTGTTAAGAAGGTATAAAATTGTTTAAGCTTATAAACAACTGATTCACCCCCCCCCCTCTCAGTTGTATTAGTATTTCCAACAAAATATTCATAATAAACATAAAGTTGTTCTTGTCTTGTCTCTACCTGAATATATAGGAAGTAAGTATGACATGATTTTTTAAAATCCTCCATGTGAAGAAATTAATGAACACTTGAAGAATTGTTAGGAGGATGGGGCACTTTAGCTTTTGTTGATGGTCATGTCAGGTCCCCATAATCTTGACAAGTTTTCCAAACTTACTTTCACTCGTCCATGCCATTATGACTCATATCACGACAAGATTGCAGAATGGTTGGAAGATTCATACATCAAGAAGTTTCAAGGGAATGGTAAGGTCATGCTTTCTTTGTTTTTTGATGATGATAAAGGTAAGTATCATATACTTTTGTCATTTTTCGATAAACTACCATTCTTGTTAGCAACATTTGATTTTGTTTCCATTGCAGGATTAGAGTTATTCCAATGGCTACATTGGAAGCATGATTTCACTTAGTATTTTGATTTGTTTAGTAGTTAAAGTAGGTTTAGGAATAGGTTTCCTTTAGTTTTATTTCTCATTGTTTCTCTTTGTAATAATGTAGTTAAAGGACACAAGCGACCACACCAAGAGAACCATAATATGACTATTATTAGGGAAGTCCACTTTATGTCTTTTTCTCTCTACTTTTCAATGAGTATTTATTTTCAAAAACACAGTATTATCATGAAAATTTTAAATGGAATGTAAGGAGGTAAGTAAATTTAAATTATCAATTCAACCCTGACCCAAGGTGCCATGAGTAAGACTGCAATCATATTAATGAGGATTTTTTTGTTTTCTTTTGGGATCTCAAGAAGGATTTCACCTGATGATTTATGTTCTATCCTTTTGTAAATATTTATGATTTTTTCTTTTGTGTTTGTTATTTTTGGTTCTTTTCATTTGTCTTGATTTTGATTTATTTTCGAATAATTAGGTCTGAGTCACCATTTAATTTGTGAAAGGGAAAAAAAAAAATTCATATATTTGCAACAGTTGACAAATCGTCAAAGCGCCAGTGTTTTAAATGCTAAATCTCAGATCAACAGAAGAAAATTTATGTTCAAAACAGTGTTTCTGGTTTCTCTTTAAAATTATGAGAAGACACGATTATGATTAATAAAAATCTTAACATTGTCCCTATTTTAAAGAAAACAACTCGATTATACCTTCATGTCCTAGAGATGGTTTCTTAGCAGAAATATAAGTGTTCACATCATGATGAAAGTCATCAAACGAGAAAATAAGTTGTAAAAGATCAAGTTTTGTTTTCAAATCTAAGATTTTCAGCATCACCCTGCTCTCTTGAATATCATAAAGTTTTTATAAATTTGTAAACAAATCCTAGAGAGTTGAAATCACTGCAAGGTGTGTGTAAGTGTTTGTAAACCCATCGAGACACTGAACAGGTCTGCTGGCAGTGGGTAAATGCATGCATGATGCCAAGGCAACTTTGTCGAGGTACTGAACAGGCCTACTGGCAGCGAAGCAATGTTGGGTTTAAGAAAATTATCAGGTATGTATTTTTGGAATTGATCAAAAGTAAATATGTTCTTTATCATGGATGGAGGACTCTTGGACATGATAGAGGTGTTAGAGTGGGTTAAATGAAATCCTTGTCGAGGCTATGGACGCCTGCTGGCAGTAGTGGCCCTATCAACAGTATTGGAGTCGGTTGCCTAAACATCATTTCACTAGTAATCAAAACTTGATACCAGATTGCATTTTTTGATAGAAACACAAATGACACTAGACTATGTTGTTTTCTGAGTTTTGATCAGAATGCTTGACTTGCTGTCAAATATTTCTTAAATTTTCATTCTTTCTGATTCATCCTAACATGAATTTTTTGGTGATGCATAGATAACTTCTTCGCCCAGTACGTTGCCATTCTTGGTAGAAAAACATGATTTTTTATATTGTACACGATTGAAATAATTTTCATTTTTCTGTAGCTGCCATCGACCCATCTATAAACACATTTTTGAGTTTATTATGACTGTTTTGGTTAAAGTCTGCTTCATTAATTTTTACTATTTCAATTTTTGATTGTTTTATCTTTAATTCATGACTGCAAGCATGAATTAAAGATAAAATTTGGATTGTTGTTTTAATAATTTTTTTCCTTAGGTATATCGTTCAACAAACCATTCATATGAAATTGAAATACAAATCTTATAAAATGGTTGTTAGACCCATATTTTTGTTTTAATACAATTGTTGTTTCAATGGTTTGATAGTTTTTTATTTAAGAGCCTTTGATTTATTTTTTATAGTCCTGTCACAAATTCATTGGTCGTACCAACAATCATACAAATGAATACAAACATGTTGTACTTGTGTCCTCACCTCACCTTGCTATCTTAACATATTAATGAGCATTTCATTACATGCATAGGGTTTTGGTACTCTGTACATTTGGCTCTCATCACAAGGGATGGTAAGGATTACAATCAAACCCCTGGTTTTTACCTCAACTATTCGAGTTATGATAACACACGGGCTATGTTATTCTTATGTCTCCACTCTCCATTCAAAATTGTTTCTACCGCTCACTCAATTCGAACCTAAAAATATCCATAGTAACCCATGTTGCATTCTAGTTACATTTGTCATGGAACTTGTCGTTCGCTTAGAGTCAAATGGATGCCATGCTTTACTTTCTCATGATAACGTGATTGAGGACCTAAAAATATAGGGCTGGGATGTTTTCCTTAATAAATTTGAAGGTTATAATCTTCAAGTGGATAAGGATTTCATGCAAACCTTCGATGGTTTCAAAAATAAAATTGGGGACACACAATTAGAATTGATAGAGGATTTCATTAGCAAAGCGATAGGGCTTCCAAAAAAGGGTGAAAGGTGGTTAAAAAATTCTTGAATTGAAGGAGTCATGTGGGGTTTGTTCATGACATCCTGAAAGATCAACTGTTGTGAAACCTAGGTAGCATAGCTTGTTGTTGATTCTCAAGAAATTTTTGACATGAGAGGGTTGATACAGATTGGTCTTCCTCTACCATATTCATTTACTCATGCATTTCATTAGTTTTGAATTAGATATTCCATTTTACTTACTTAGAAGTCTCTATAAAATATCCAAAAGATATAAAAGATAAAGTGTTGATTCAAGCCTATTCCATCACAGATTGGTTAAGATTTTGTCAATGCATCACTTGTCAACTGTAGGTGACTGTTGGGATTTTTTTTTGATAAGGAATGGTTTTTCCCAAACTATTCCTATAGTAAACCCTAACTTAGATGAGCCATTGATTAAACACCAGTTCAGTATTTCAATTGATAAACCAGACTTTACCGGCAGAAACCCTCTAGACGTAGGGATGCCGGGTAAGTCTTCACCTACAATTTTTTTTAAGAAAAAGACTATTGAATTGAAGGTAATTGACCCTCTTGTACCTCAAATTGATGTTAGCATGAACATTATTATTAATCCAGATGTTGGGAAACCTCACAAAGGAACCAAAAAGAAATGCACAAACTTAGGGTTCAAGAACAAAAGGGCATGTCGCCAAATTTCAAGGAAGCTAAGGAACCGATATGACACTCATCTGAGCTCAATCGGTCCTATCGATATCAATGAGTGTTTGGATCCTGAGATCGAAGATTTTCTAGTTTTAGAAGACCCAGAATTTCAGGGTTATAGGAAGAAAGTTATTGTTCCTACTGAACCTTATGAATTTGTGACAAATTTCCCACCATGCCTCAAAGGTAAAGAGGGGTTCTCCAGTATTAAGCCTAATCATAATAAAATTTCAGGTAATATTGATACACCCATGTTTAACTGTGCACTTCATTGACCTTCCATATCGCCTGTACAGTGTGATGTTTTTTTCCATCGGATTGAGCAGTATTACACCAACATCCCTATCCTTCAATCCCGAATTAAATCAGTTACTTCTCAGAATGATTTGTTGAGGCAATAAAATTGTGACCTCAAGGCACATTCAGAGAGGAAAGATAAGCGTATGAAGATATCAAGAAACATAGTAATCAAGAATGTGACCAGTGTCAAGGCGATAAAAAATTATGAACTACCCGACCCCTCTTTAGTTAACGTTTAATGGTAAAACAATTATTTTCCATTTCTGTTGTCTAATTTAAAATAAGTCAATTTGGAATTTCAATTTGTTTACTAAACTAAGACTGGCTATAGAATCTTTGATTCTGTAGCCAAGTCTCTTTTTAAATAAAAATTAGAAATTAGTTATGATTAATTTTCTAACTTATTAATTTTTTTTTGTGTTCCAGGAAATAGTATATTTTGTTGTTGATCATCTAGAGGAAACATATTCGATTATGCATCTGAATAATTAGTAGTTTCTTTTTCTGTTTGTTTTGTAAAAACTTTGATCTATCTTTGATTAAAATCAACTCTATTATAAGTGGCTCCTAGCCCACTATTTTTGTAATATTCTTGATTTTATGAGATCCTACTCCATCTCGTGAGATAGGAGAATGTGATCTCAAGTCGCTTTAAATACTGTTCATTTTGTAAGTAAAAGACATCTTTGGTTGGAATAGATTATAGGCATGTGATTCTCATAATTATATGGACAAGTGGTTTGCATTTTGGCTTTAGAATAGTGTGACGATTGTTCCATCTATGTTTTTCCCTTTTTATATTATGAGATATTGATATGTTACACAACTTTAGCTTCTTTAGCATATTATATTTCATTTTATTAAATGCTTTAAAATTTGTCCATAACTTGCTATTTCATATATTATTACTATGATCATTATATCAATTTTAATATCATGATCTATGTTTGATGTTTAGTTGATTGATAAAATGAATGCTTTGCATTAAGATTTATGTTACTGTAATCAGTCATAATTATAATATCAATGGACATACCTGTCTACTTTTTTGTTCTTATATCCTAGTTGTCAATAAACACCTTGAATTTATTTGGGAGACATTAGTACAACTCTGTCATAGATTTCTCTCACATACAAGACAAATGGAGTTTTGGATTGCACAGAGACATAGACACAGTATGAAACTAATTTCAGGTTAGCTTTATTTCCATCTAATTTTCGTTATTTTATCTATTAGCAAAACAGTACAGTTTTAAATTGGCTTTGACCATTAATCTATTCTTTTTTCAAATCATGTTTTATTTGAGTTCTTAGATCTATGATTATAAAACAGAAAATATAAAAACATGTGATTTCTTTATCTACTTTTGAAAACAGTTACCAAACATTGATTTTGCAAGGCATTCACTAAAACTTGCAATCTTTAATTACTTTGTACATAATGACATGTTCATATTTATCATTATGTTTAATATATTTGTAAATAATTAGATTAAAGTATATATATTACTATAGTTTTAGCATTAGTTAGTTTATTTCTTTTCTTTATTTAGACAACCCTGGTCTAGATCTATTCTTCCAGTTGACGACATGTCAAATTTTCCCATCAACACATGTGCACTGTGCACTCCTTTCACCGATATTTCAGAAGAGAAGCAATTTAAACTTAAAATAACATTAAGGATTCATTCAACCAACAATTTAGATACACACACACACACACACACAAACACAGAGATAAATAACATAGCATTTACCCAATTACTCAAATATAATCAATCTCATACACTGAAATCAATTCTCCTCTTCTATATTCTTTCAACAAATATTTACAAGGATTTCAACAGCCTTCAACAACTTTCAACTTCTTTTTTCAACAACCTATTTTTTTTTCAACCTCTTTTTCCAACAACCTATTTTTGGCATATATTACATTGATTTATACATCAAGGGGCTTCTCGAGCCTTCCTTCCAAATTATTCTAGCGATTTCATTTCACAATTAAAAGAATCTTATCACTAAGATTATTACAATAAATGAATAATTGCAATCTAGATATGAGTCGACGCTCAAAATATGTACAATCCTATGGGTATTAAAGGCGATTACAATCTCTTGGAGCACATACAATGACTCTAGCTTCAATATCTGATGGGATATTTAATTACAAAGTTTTCAAAGTTTAAAGTGATGTGCCCTCCTTGGAATCCAAACTAGAGAAGTGCGATGCAATGGATGTTGAGTCATTCTCCACCTTGCCTCATTATGTGAAGATCGTGATGCTCCTGCATCATACTCCTCTTGACAAAAGATTTCATGGAATCCTATCCATGAGCTTCTCCACTCTCTTCTCATTCTTCTAGATGTCAGTTTTAGTTATCCAACTAGCATATTATGCTGGATGATTCTCCCATTTAACCAGATATTCATAGGAAACTTTTATCTTGGTTTTCTTATCAATTCTCTAATCCAAAATATTCTCTATATGTGGCTTCTTTGTTATGGGCATATGGCACTTCCAATGAATCTCCTCTTGACCATATATCCCTTTTGTATCATCCATATTGTAAGGGTATAAGTTTGCTACATTAAATATTGGTGAAATTCCAATGTCCTCCGGCAGTTCAATCTCATAAGCATTTGTAGAAAAAAAATTGAGGATTTTACAGGGTCCTATATTTTTCATCTTCAGCTTATTATATTTCCATCTTGGAAATATTTCCTTCCTTAAGTATGCCAAGACTTGATCTCCAATATCAAAATTCACCTCTTTTCTTCTTTATTCTTATATGTTCTTGTATCTCTAGCTGTTATCATGTTGTTGTGTTTGGATTTGATCATGCAACTTCTGCATTTCTGCAGCAAAATCCTCTTCTCCTGCACTTCAAAATTCAACGTCTCCCAAATATCTCAATTCTAAAATTCCTCTTGGATGCATTCCATATACTATCGGGAATGGACAATTACCAATACTCCTATTTGGTGAGTCTTTATATGAAAACTCCACTTCAGGAAAAATTTGATGCCACTAATTGTTATGTTTAGTTACCAAAGTCCTTAGAAGAGTCTCTAAGCTTCTATTAACTACCTTAGTTTTTCCATATGTCTAAGGGTGATACGTTGAACTAAAAGACAAATTTGTTCCCAGATTATTCCATAATGTCCTCCAAAAGTGTCCCACGAATTTGGTATCTTTGTTTGAGACTATACTCCTGGGTAACCCATGCAATCTCACAATCTCCTTGAAAAACAAATTATCTATGTGGGTAGCATCACTCGTTTTTTGACATGGTATAAAATGTGCCATTTTTGAAAATCTGTCAACCACCACAAAGATCGAATCATTTCCCCTCTGGTTTCTTGGCAATCCCAAAACAAAATCCATACTTACATCATCCCACGACCTGTATGGAATAGGAAATGGTTGATACAATCCTGTGTTATGTTTCCTTCCTTTAGCATATTGGAACATTTTGCATCTTTCCTCAAACTTATTCATGCTAAACCTCATGTTTGGCCAATAGTATGAATAACTTAACTGTGCATATGTTTTATCATGGCCAAAGTGTCAAACCAATCCTCCACTATGTTTGTGCTTTAACAAATTGTCCCAAATTGAGAATCTTGGGATACATAATCAGCTTCCTTTGATTAATATTCCTTATTGGATCATATACTCCATCCATTGATTTATATCCCTTAACAAAGGATTTTCAAATGCTTTGTAAGCCTCCTTGATGTCTGGGTCTTCCTAGTACATCTTCTTGAGGTGTTCAAATCCCAAAGTCTCCAATTGGATTTCATGCAAGATTAAACATCTCCTTCTCAAAGCATCTGCAAATTTTTTACCACTCCCACTAATATTCTTAATGAAAAAAGTAAAATTATGCATGAATTCTATGCATTTGGCATGTCTCTGGTTCAAAATCTCTTGTCTCGTTATGAACTGCAAAGCATGATTGTCAGTATACAAAATAAACTCCTTTGGTATAAGATAATGTCTCCACATTTTCAAATCTTGAATTCTAGCATAAAATTCCTTGTCATATGTCAAATAATTGTTCTTAGCATCATTAATCTTCTCATTGAAATAAGCAACGAGATTATCATCCTAACTTAAAATAGCACCAATGGCCACTCCACTTGCATCACATTTGACCTGGAAAGTCTTCTTAAATTTTGGCAGAACTAAGATAGGTTGTTCTATTGTCTTTTCTTTCGACACTTTAAATCCTTTCTCGTCCAATTTTTTCCATTCAAACTATCAATTTTCCTTATTTATAGTATCTATTATGGGTGTGCAAATACTGTTGAAATTCCTAATGAATTTTCTTTAAAATATCGCTAACCCATGAAAAATTCTTACTTCAAACACACTTCTTGGAGAAGGCCACTCTCTTATATCCTTCAACGTTTGTGGATCCATCTTCAATTCATTTGAAGATATTAGAAATCCCAAATACACAAGTTTTGTCTTCATGAAAGAACATTTCTTCAAATAAACCAGCAAATTTTCTTGTTGCAACCTTTTCAACACCATCTTCAAGTGTCTTAAATCCTCCTCTTTAGTCTTACTGAAAACTATAATATCATCTAAATAAATGATCACAAACTTCCCAATAAAATGCTTTAGCACTTCATTCATTAACCTCATGAATGTACTTTGGGCATTCATTAATCCAAACGGCATAACAAGCCACTCATACAGTCCTTCATTTGTTTTGAAAATTGTTTTCCATTCATCTCCCTCTCTCATTCTCATCTGATGATAACCACTCTTCAAGTCTATCTTGGTAAAATAACTAGCTCCACTTAAACAATCCATTAAATCATCCATTATGGGTAAAGGAAATATATACCTGATGGTTATATTGTTCATGGCTCTAGAATCCATACACATTCTCCAACCTCTATCCTTCTTTGGACTCAACAAAGTTAGTACTGCACATGGGCTCAATATTTCTTTTATCAAACATTTATTCAAAAACTCTTGGACCTTTTCCTTGACCTCTTCATTCTCCTGAGGGGTTAATATTTATGTTTCTTTGTTCAGAAAACTTTCTCCCGGAATAAGGTCAATACGGTGATTGATACTCCTGATGAGCAGTAAATTAACTCATGTTGATGTTTGGAAAACATCGAGAATACATTCTTCCATATATATATATATATATATATATATAATATGACATAATATTTATAATACAACGTACAAATATACTTAGTAAATAAATAGTTACTTATTATCCAAGTGACACATCCTTTCATGGATGGTCACCATATGTTCTATATATATGAAACTCTCATCATTGTAATAACATCAAATTAATATAATCATTTTCTATTGTACTCATGTCTTTGTGCATGGTTATTCTTCTTGTGATCTTGGTTATTACTGCTACTATTGTTCATGGTTTATGCTTTAGTTTAAGTAAATTTATAAAGTAACTGAATGTAATTGAACAACATTAAAATCCAACATGGTATCAGATAAATGTTATTGAAAGAAGAATATTGCACATGCATTGAACTTGTACCTTTCTTGCAATTCATTGTTTTGTTGCAACTACAACTCAAGCTAAAATTTATTCACTCTTCCAACAACCATGGTGAACTGTATTTTGGTGGAAGATAGGCTTGATGGAACAACCAACTTCAATTCTTGGAAATCTAGATTGCTCATCACTCTAGAAGAGAATGAACTAATGAAGTTTGTTGAATAAGTTGTACTATAATCAATTGATGATGCAGAAAAATCACAATGGAAGAAGAATGATGCAAAAGCTAGAAAAATCATCATCTATTATGTGAGAGACCATCTAATCCCTCACATATCCAACTTGAATATAGCTCAGAAGATGTATGATGCCTTGAAGAAGTTGTTTGAGAGTAACAACACAAAAAGAGAACTTGTCTTGAGACACCAACTTCAAAATCTCAAGATGACAAAGTCTGATACAGTTGCCACCTTCTTCATGAAGATTTCAGAGACCAGAGGTTAGTTTGGTGCTATTGGTGAAATTATCTCTAATAAATAACTTGTCATGATTACCCTTAATGGTCTTCCAATCCATTGGGATCCATTCATTCAAAGTATCAGTGGGCGATCCAAAAGTTCCCAAGTTTGATCATTTATGGGCAGACTGTACTCAAGAGGAGACCAGACTTACAGCTAGAGGCATGCAATGTTCCCATCATGATGAAAATCAAGCCCTTGTCACTCGTGCAAGGAAAAGAAAAGGAAAAAGAAGAGGTTTTGGAAAACCTTTAAAGGAAGGAAGTCAGCACCAACTTTTGAGCACAAAAAGAAGGACATGCCAAAGGTTCAGTGCTTCATATGTGACAAGTATGGCCACTATGAAAAAAAAATTCCTACATGGAAGAAAGGAAAACAACATGCTTCCACTGCTAATGTTGATTTAGAACCACCTCAATGGAAGTCAAGGAATGCAAGCATGAACGATGAAGAGTTATCCTTCATTTCATCCCTCTCAATTATGGTTTCTACTAGTAATGATGTTTGGTTGATTGACAATGGTGCTTCCAGACATATGACTAGATACAGAGAGCACATTACAGATCTAGTAGAGAAAGTATCTCATTTCCATTTTGTACTTGGTGATGATGCGATATATACTATGAAGGGAGTTGGATCCACCTCCTTACAATTGGTTTCTGGCACCCCACTCCATTTGAGCGATGTATTACTTGTACCTGGGATGAGAAGGAACCTTATCTCTATTTCATCCTTAGAGAATAAAGGCTACAGGGTTTCTTTCTCTGATGGAAAAGTTCTTGCATGGAACAAGAACTCTAGTATGGATTATGCCCGAGTGATTGGTGTTTGAGAGGATAGATTGTATAGATTGATTGTTCGACCAGTTCATGACCTAATACATTATTCTATTAGTTTGAGTGAACTATGGCATAGGATACTTTATCATTTACATTATAGATATCTTCCCACTATGGGAAAGATGGTGACAGGCCTTCCAAATATCCATTTTGAACACGATGGAATTTGCAGAGGTTGTTCTCTTGGAAAGAATGCCAAGACGTCCATTCCGAGCAGTGACAGTAGATCCAAGGGGATCTTAGACTTGGTTCATATAGATTTATGTGGACCCATGACAGTTTCTTCCTTAAGTGGATACCTATACTATGTGATCTTCATTGATGACCACTCTCGAAAGAATTGGATTTACTTATTTAAGACCAAGGATGGATTCCTTGCTAGATTTCAGGAGTACAAATCATAGGTCGAAAACCTAACTAGAAAGAATATTAAAGCATTGAGATCAGATAATGGAGGAGAATACATCTCCCAGGATTTTAGTGATTTCTGCATTGAGGCAAGGATCAAGAGGGAGTACACTATTCCTTACAACCCTCAACAAAATGGGGTTGCAAAGAGGAATTCAAGGAAATGATTCATGAAAAACATTTACCTATGTTTTTGTGGGTAGAAGAATCCATGATTGTAGTGTAAGTTCATAATAGAATTTCTCATAAGACTTTAAGGAACATGACTCCCAAGGAGGCCTTCACCAGAGTGAAGCCCAATGTTGGACACTTCAGCATATTTGGGTGTCAAGTATACATTCATATACCCAAAGAGAAAAGAACCAAGCTAGAACCTTCAGGAAGAAAGGGTACATTTGTGGGGTACAGTGAGTCTTCTAAAGCATACGAGATCTACATCCCTGATCAAAGACAAATTGAGGTTGTTCGCATTCAAATGGTCACCAGGTGAGAAAATAGAGAGCGCTTGCATACACTGTTGGGTCCGGCAGGGTAGAACAGCTGTGGAGCAAAAGGGTTAACAGAAAACGAAACTAACTACAATCTAACTATCAACTGAAAGCAAATAACAAAAATAAACAAAAAAACATCAAACATAAGACACAGAGGTCATCAATGGTTTCAGGCTGGTGTATTAATGAAACTAGAGAGCACGGTGAAGAAAGAGACCAGAGGTTCATTCTCCCTCCAGCGAAAGGCTCTTCGGGGCCCTCAACACAATGCTTTCCTTACAAATGAGATGAACTACACGTAGCAGTGAAAGAACTCTCGGTGAATGCAGCTGATGGGTTGTTTTCAAAGGAGGAGCCCTTAACCATATGGACAGCATAACAGTGCTTAGAATTCCCTGCCAAAATAGTGTACCCTCATGGCCTTTTATAGCAGCTTCATGGGCGGTCACGTAACCTTCTCCAAGTGTGAATAGGGGCACATTAGGGTTTATTTAGGTCATTAATCCACCGATTTTGCAGAGCCGACTCTGATTTGAGAGTCAAATCATCTTGGGGGCCGGTCCATGGGCGGTCGGGAGGCCGACCTATGCAATTAATGTGTCGAATTAGCAGATGCGCGGGTTTTTGTGTTGACAGGCACGTGTCGAGCGTGCATGCGCTAGTAACACGTTTTTGTCCCGCGCATGTGCACGCGCATCAAGCTGCTGTAAAGCGCCCTTCAATTTTTGGAGTTTTTTGCCCTTCTGGAGTGTTGTGAAATTAATTTAGTGCCATGAGTTACTTCATTGATGTTTTGATGATGTGGAGTTCTTGTTGCCATGTGCAGACGAAATTTCAGTGATAACAGATGCCCCCTGATGGATGAGGTTAGGAGCATACATATAGCCAAAATCCATCAATGTTTCTTCTACTGAGAATGTGTTTGTAAGGGAAAGAAAGAGTGGGACTGTTCGGAGCGATCCGTTGGAGAGAGAAGGAACCGGTATCTTGACCTTCTGAGAGACGTGCAGAGAAAAAATATACAATTGTGTACAAACGAGGCGGGCATGCCCCATGCTCGTGTGATGTAACTCTGAAAAAAGATGATGAAAATGTTGGTGTAGACAACTGCAGCGCCCTCGAGGGCAGTAATGATAAATTCATAAGACAATTCTACAAATGAACATACTCTGAATAATAGGCAATGATCGCTGTAATAAGCAGCGACGATGATGTGGGCATTGATGGCCCTACCACGTTCAGAGGTCTTCGGAAAATGACACAAATAACTGCAACAGTCGCATAGTAAGACCCACCATAACATGAGAGAGTGTTGGCTTTGAATGTTATGGGGGCCAACGACAGTAGGGAGCAATGGTGTTTCACCCTGTGTCGTCCGATATCTCTCATTAAAATAGAGAATGAGAATCAAGATACTGTCGCCCTTTTGGAAAAGTGTGCTGATGTCGACAAAAGGGGGACGCGACTCCCAGAAGCAAAAAGATGCTCTATGGAATCTACTGAGGTGAGGAAGTAGCAGAGGTACATGGATGAGATCAAGAAGTGGGATGACTCAAGACTGCCCTTGGTTGGAGGAGATATAAGAGGAACAGTGGCCGCAACCGTGTAACAAGGTCGAGTGTCAGGGGGACGACAAGACTGGTGTTAAGTTGTGCCAGAGGCGGGACAAGGTGAACAAATTCAGAGGGAAGAGGTAACTGACCTGTGGGGTACTTTGAAGATATGGACGATGCCGGCAAGGGTAAATGATAAGTACTGCTCCAATCCAAGGGTGAAATGGGTTGCGTGTGGCCAAAAGAAAGCAAGTCGCCAACGGTGACGACAAAGAATGTAATGACTGAAGGTAAAGGTGTTTGTACAATAAATAATAAATAATAAGTAATTTTTGGGGGAAAAGTACAAATACAGAAACGGGTGCCCCAGTGTGAAATGTGTGCCCCAGGGAGGGAAAAATTGTCATGAGAAACTGATGAAGGGTGGGGGCCCCATTGGGGAGTTTCTGTATGAGGTAGGTGAAATGAAGATAGGTTCGCAGATGGGCAAACTGATGGTGAATGAAATGGTGGGTTCATGATCCTGCGGAGGTGCAGGTAGAAAAGAACATAACCATAAAGTGATGATCTGGGAGTCCATATGGGAAGCTAGCAAAAATGAGGAGAAGAAGTATGTGGTTAATTCGCAACATGATGTAATACTACTGGGACTCCCATCCCTAAAGGGTAATGAAGAACAACATGAGTGTCAAAATTGCAAAAAGGTGCTATGAATGGGACAACTCATGTGGGTGAGAGTGCTACCGGATTACAGTACCAAAGATGCAAATGGAGGTGTGAGTACTGCAGAGCCGGGAATAAGGATCCTAAAGGCCGATATCAGAGGGTGTGACTAGGAATGTAAATGCAGTTAAGTGGGAGAGACTACATGCCAGTGCTGAGTATATACCTAAAGGACTGGTGTGACGAGATGATGACCAAGTACCTGCACACAGAACAACTAAATACCCAAAGTGAACAATATCTGAAGAGAATAACAAATATGAACATGTATTAGATAAATGTGACAATGTGCATGCGTACCTGGCCATGATGTGAGAAAAAGGTGCCCCGGGGGCTCAGGATGAAAAGTGGCCCAGGGACAGCCATGATGTAGGCGGCGGGACGTTGATCCCGTGGCTGAAGACGATTCGAAAAATGGACGTCGTGGGCTCCCGGAATGGTGAGTGGAAGTTTGGCCAAAACCCTATATATAGTTGTAGGGCCCACATTGCCACCTCATTTGTACCTGCTGCTATAGTGAGTTCCAGAGAAGATCCAGAGGAGATTGAGTGATTCCGAGAGCACGAGGCATCTGTTTCCCGGCATGCGAGTTTCAGGTTAGTGGTCTGAACATCCTTCATAGTTTAGGTTTCCCATTTTTGGGCAGGGTAGGTACGGGGGGTCGTACGGGGGTTTTAGGGGGTTTTTGGGTAGAGGGTGGGCCCACATGCATGGGTGACTCAGTGGAAGGCGCGCATGAGTGCACGCCTATACACTGAAGAAGTGCGCATGTGTGCGCATGGGTAGGTAAATAAGGCGCGCCTCAAGGGCGCGCCTGTGAATTGGACAGGCATGCATGAGTGCGCGCCTGTGGGATGAATAGGCGCGCTCACGAGCACGCCCGTATTGTGAACAGGCACGCTCATGAGCGCGCCTATGGGAAAAACAGGTGTGCGCACATGCACGCCTATATAGTGAACAGGTGCGCATGTGCGCGCGCCTGTGGGTGGTAAAACCATGCCTTTGAGGCAAGGTTTAAGGGTTAAAATAGGCTCTTTTTGATGCATTTGGATAATTGCCTAATCTAATGACTCTGGGTTGTGTGCAAGCGGTGATCAGTGACCATGGATGTGCGGTGGCGTGAGCGGGACTGGGAGCCGCTGCGAGAGGCGGTGGTCCGTGCGAGGCCTGCAGTTCGAGCTTCTTTAGCAGCCAGTGGGTTGCTAAAGTTCTTCGAGTGCCCTTTATTGCGGGCCCAGGAGTACTTGCTCCAGTTCTTGATTGAGATGTGGAGCCCTGAGCATCACTGCTTCCTCGTGCGAGGAGAGCAGATTACCTTCACTGCAGTGGAGGACGTCTATTTTTTGACTGGGCTCCCCTTCCGGGGAACACCGTTGCCAGCAGATCTTGTGCTGCCGAGAGATACTCCTTTGTAGGAGGTCGTCGAGCGATACTGCTCAGGCGAGAACTATATGATTGGGTCATCCATGCGTCTCAGTGAGATAGATGCCTTGCTGCACCAATGCGTAGCAGCGATGATAGTGCGGGTGTACGGGACCCGAGCGCCCCACCGGATTAGTGGTGGCGAGCTGATGCTGATGGAGAGGGTGGTGGTGGGCCGTGAGCGGTTCACCTGGGGTCTGAATCTATATGCGCAGATGATTGCGCAGCTAGACCGTTGTCGGTCCACAGGTAGGGGGGGATTCACTTTTGGCTCCATCCTAGTGGCCTTCTTCTTGGAGAGGGTGTCGATGTTGCACCCAAGGGTGTTGTTAGAGGTACCAGGGGTACGGGAGCCACGCTTGAGGCGGTGGTCCCAGATTTTGGTTCACCACAGCGGTGGCGAAGGTGGACATTACTTTATTGATGAGGCATCTCTGATATGGCGGCAGATGTCGCAGTTTATACTCCAGTTCCCCTATGCTGGGGTGGACTTCCGGGGGGACCCGGATATGGTACTGCCTCCTGGGGAGGTTTTTGACCACAGAGGTATGTTGTGTATTTGTATGTTGTGATTTATTTTGTGATTTTGATATACCAGTGCATATGTTTGATGTATAGACACTGATACCATCTGCTATTTGTTTGTTTGGTGCATGTGCATATTTGGCATCTCGCAGGTGTGAGGTGGAGGTGTTCAGAGCGTCGGCGCAGCGAGAGTAGGAGAGACCGCCGCGTGCAGGGAGGCGTCCGAGGGATGAGGCTGTTGGGGGACCAGCAGGGCCTGAGAGACCAGCGCAGAGGTGTCATTTTGATGGCCCTGGTGCGGGGCCATCTCATGCTCCTCCCGTGGAAGCCAGAGTAGATGATGATGATCTAGTACGTCAGTTTGAGACGGTGCTTCGAGACATGCATGAGGGCATGTGGACCCATATCCAGGACGAGGAGTTCCTGGAGCAGTGCATCGGGTTACCGCCACCATGGCAGTCGATCATGCGGTGAGTAGTCGTGCTCGTTGCGATGACGAGTGGACGCCTGCCACCTGGGCAGGGTGGTCCTGCGGATGTTCCACCACCACCGCCTGGGGCAGGTGGGGGTGGGCCACCACCGCCTCCTGAGGGAGGGGCAGCTGGGGGTGCCCTAGAGGCCCCCTGATTGTATGATGCAGT
>ML778232.1:29759-43613 GCA_009831015.1 Picea engelmannii | reverse complement strand
AATACAATGTATAAATATACTTAGTAAATAAATAGTTACTTATTATCCAAGTAACACATCTGTTCATGGATGGTCACCATATGTTCTATATATATGAAACTCTCATCATTGTAATAACATCAAATTAATTTAATCATTTTCTATTGTACTTGTGTCTCTCTGTATGGTTATTCTTCTTGTGATCTTGGTTATTACTGGTGCTATTTTTCATGGTTTATGCTTCAGTTCAAGTATATTTATAAAGTAACTGAATGTAATTGAACAACATTAAAATCCAACAACTCATACATCACAATGTCAACAAAATCATCCAATAATTCCTGAACTTTCATAGGAAAATCATTCATAGAATTGTTTGTAAGGATGACTATCGGCTTACCTACAACAAGAAACTGCATTTCTCGGTCTTTCTTGATTTATTTCAAGAGCTCCTTCCCACCCATGAGAAGTATACTAGGACTAGCCTCCTCTTTGAATCCTTTATATTCTAATGGAAACAACATATCTTTACACCCATTTTCTCAAGGGTATAAGTATTCTTCCTCCCATCATGTATGACATTTCTGTCATATTTCCAAGGTCTCCCCAACAAAACATGACAAATATCCATGGGTATGACATCACATAAAACTTCATCCTTATAACTACCAATTTTAAACTCAACTTTACATTGTCTACTTACCATGACTTGATGTCTTTTCTACAACCATGACACCCTGTATGGACTCAGATGTGTTGTCCTCTCCAACTTTATCTTTTCCACCATATCTGTGGATAAAAATTTGTCAATGCTCCCACTGTTTATGATCACCTTGCTTTCTTTGTCTCTGGTCTTGCAAGAAATTCTAATTAAATTGTTTCTCTAGATTGGTTCTCGTACCTATTTTTCAATCTTTGTGAGAGATTTCATAATCATGAGTGATCTTCCCTCTTCATTTTCTTCTTCTTTCATCTTTTTCTCAACATTCCTTTGTTTCTCCTTAGAAATGTGATATTCTTTAACTCCTTCATCATTCTTTTCAAGACATTCCCAAGACATGTGCCATGTTTTTCCAAAATCATAACACTTCACTTCTCCTCCTCTACCTCTTCCTTTACCTCTTAGAAAATGATTCCTTCCTCTAGAGTATCCTCCTCTAGAGATTCCTCATCTATCTTTCAGACTGTGAAATCCTCCATCTTCTCCCATGGATTTTTGGAACTTCTCTCTGGTGTTTCCTCTTCCTCTATTAGGACTCTTCCCCCTATTCCTCTGACTCTTCTTTCTTTCCATTTTTTCTTCTTCCTTCACGGATACATGATAAGCATCCTCTACACTCCTAATCATTATCATACTAATCTCATCCTAGATTTCATACCTAAACCTATTTATATACCTAACAACTTTCTCTTCATCATTATCCCTATTTCCTTCTCTTATATTCAACTTATAAAATTCTTCAATATACTCCATAAAAAAACCTTTCTGTCTCATATTTTGAAACCTCCTGAATAGATTCAACTGATAATCCTTGGGTATGAATTTATCCTTGAGCTTAGCTACCATTCTATCTCATCTCTTAATCTTGGACTTACCTTTTCTCATGTCAGCTTGCAACTCGTCCCACCATAAAGTTGCATGTCCCTTCAATCTAGTCACTGGATGCTTTACTTTCTTCTCATCATCAATATCCTCATAGTCAAAGTACTTGTGTAAATCACTTATCCATTCAAGAAATTATTATACATTCAAATTACCTTCATACATCGGGACTTCCATCTTTGCTTTGGTTCCCAGCTTAAGAACTTCTCTTAGTAACTACTCCTCTGCTTATTTTTCTCCTACAGCTTCTTCTTCTTCTATATCTTCACTTTCAGCTTCACTAACATCACCATCCTTTGGTTCTCTCCTTTTTGTTTTTTCCATGGCATCCATCCTTGCATGAAGTTGTCTCATTTCCTCCTCCATAGTTGTATTGACTACAGGTCTCTCCCTATGTCTCCTTGGTGGCATGAGAATAAATATTTTTTCTCATAGAGCTTATCCCTGCTTTGATATCTGATCAAGCTCCGATACCACCTGATGAAAAACCCCCCAGGGCTTGCGCAACCTCCCGGTATAGGATAGAATTACACAAGAGTCGAACTGACTCAAGGGTCCTCATAGAACCCTTATAATTATTACCACATGCCTTTTCTTCTCTGACTACACAAAAATTTGTATTCATGAGGGTCGTCTTACTCCAGCGGAGTCGTGCACATGACCTCGGTCCTAAAACCTTGGGCTTAAAATTTGGAAAGCGGTAACTTCGACGCTTCCAAAGACTTACCAACAACACACTCCAATTCTAATGGATGATCGAACTGGAAAACTCCCGAAGAGTTTAGGGATCGACGGTACACACTCCTTATCATGATCTACTACTAGAAGGAACTCTAGGGCTTTGAGAATTTCTGCGACTCCAACACAAAAAACCTTTGAACTAGTGAAGAGATGAAATCCACGGATCTTATGGTCTTCGTTCACCCATCAACAAACGGTCAGGATTGACTCCACACTACAAGACTTCAAGAAATTCTCCACTCCATGCAACAACAACCAATATCTCCCGAAGTTTCAAATCACTGAACCACTCAGGGATCCAATGGCTCGCACTCTCCCAGTGATCTACAATGTAGATTCACTCTGAGACTTTGGATCTTCAAGGTTTTTTCTTCACTTCCAACAAAAATGTAAAAAAAATTCAGTGCAGTAAAGTCCAAAGGACTTGGGGTCTTAACAACCATGCTCCTTCTCTTTCATCCAATGGTTGTGAGGGATTCTGATATCTCCCAAATAGTTCTCGTCCACTCGCCTAAAAGAAAATTATTTCTCCTCTTGGGAACTTACTCTCACTATCCCTCCTGAGACTTGTCACTTCAATGACTTAAAATTTGGTGCATACCTTTTGCTTCCCTCCTAATCTTGGGACTTGGAAAAGTCACATGTGCACTCCTTGTGCTATATCTACTCTGATATTTATCAACACTTACTGAAGTGTTGACTCTGTGAACTCTTTTCACTGGTCTCCCCCCTAATATTTTATACTCATGTGAATATAGGTGCACTTATTGCACTCACTCTGCATAAAATTATTCTATCTCTACCTAGATATATGAACCTATAGACGGTTCGTCCTCCACACTCCTTGCATAGGCACTGTGCACTCCTTGCACCGATATTTCAGGAAGAGAAACAATTGAAACTTAAATTAACATTAAGGATTCATTCAACCAACAATTTAGATGCACACACACACAAATACAAAGATAAATAAAATAACATTTACCCAATTACTCAAAGATTGAAAGCAATTCTCTTCTTCTATATTCCTTCAACAAATATTTACAAGGATTTCAACATCCTTCAGCAGCTTTTAGCTTCTTTTTCCAACAACATCTTTTTTTTTCATCCTCTTTTTCCAACAACCTATTTTGGGAATAGATTACATTGATTTATATATGAAGGGGCTTCTCGAGCCTTCCCTCCAGAGTATTCTAGTGATTTCATATCACAATTAAAAGAATCCTACCACTAATCTCATTATAGTAAATGAGTAATTACAATATAGATATGTGTCATTTCTCAAGATATGTGTCTATTACAATCTCATGGAGCACATATAATGGTTCTAGCTTCGAGATCTCATGGGATATTTAATTATAAGGTTTTAAAAATTTAAAGTGATGTGCCCTCCTTCGAATCCAAACTAGTTAAGTGCACTGAGTTGGATGTTGAGTTGTTTCCCACATTTCCTCATTAAATGAAGATGGTGATGCTCCTGCATCATTAACTCCCATGTAAGAGGAGCTCTCCCGAAAAATGTCAATTGTTACTAATTGGATTTAAACACTCTCTAGTATTCTATAGTCTCATTTAAGTGGCCTTAGAGAATTTAATCTCCACCCTACAACCAAGTCCTTAAAATCCTTTACTTGTGATCATTTTCTAATAAAGAAAAGGTCTAGTTGATTTTAGATTATGTGCTCGTTCCTTTTATTGGTGCTTGTTACTCAAAAGGTATTGCAAATGCAACTTGACAATGATGTGTGATACTTGAATCCAAAAAGAATTCAAAATAAAATATGAATCCAATGCAATCTTTAAGTTTCGATGAAGGACATATATATAAAGGATCAAGAGGTTTCAAGCAGATAAACAATTACAACTTTCAAAGAAAGAAACATAAATTAATATTTGAATCCAAAAGGTGTTGAAGCTCAAAATGTTTCACCTACACACTAGAATGTAATCAATTTCTCTTTGTTTGACCTAATATGAAATACAATTAAATGCACCTTCTTAATGCTTCTTTATTCTCAAATGAAAAGAAAGAGTTCAAAGTTGATATAGAAAGGAACACAAAGAAGAAAAAAAATTCAAACAAAGATGCATTCACAAGCTCGAGGAAATCAAACGCAAAAATGGATTTTCACACTAATTCAAGAAAGAAATCAATCACCCTTAAAAAGACTTGAAAATCAACAGATATGTGATCAATTGATGTTGCAACAGACCCTCAAAGATTCAAAATTGACTTGATGGATCAACAATTTCCAAAAAAAAAACTGAAATGATAGGGCTTGATGCACTATATATCTCCAAGTTAATGAAACAAAATATCAAAACTATCAAGTAAAATAAATTTTTGAGTGAGAAAAAGATATAAATTTGATGATTCTATAATCACCAAGACCCGGAGCTACTGATAGTCAAAGCTATATCCAAGGATTTATATTAAACTTGAAGGGTTTATGACCTTTTCACAACTTGATCCAAGACAATAGATTACCAAAAGAAAAAAGAGTGATACAATCAACCTTCTCAATCAAATAAAATCCCAAGCAATCCAACAGGAAATTGAGGTCTAATTCTAATTGAAGAAGACAAGAAACAGAGAAGACAAACACCAAAAATCAGTGTAGAAACATGGGTGACACTCTTGTCACTAAGGGGACGAAGCATTAATGCAAGAGTGATGCTCCCAAACAAACAGTCAAGGACTATCAGTGACGCTCTGTAATGCACAAGGGGTAAGCGTCACTGCTAAAATGTGCTCTAGGACAACTGAAAATTATCCCACACTCAATAAGAAGCTAATCAAGGATTTTGTAAGTTATCTATTGAATATGAAAAGACAAAATAAATTCGAATAAAAGCATGCATTCATCAATCAAAACAAAAAAAATAGAAGGGATAAAAACCAAGCAACAGTCACCCCCAGTATGGTCGCCAATTTATGTTGTGAGAAATATTACCCTGTAGATAGGTTAATCTCTCATTATCTAGATTTTCTTCGACTAATACATAATAGATCAAGTGGACGCTACCATCCCTTGCTCCTTTCTATTCACACATGAAAACGAGAAGAGGGAAAATAAAATCAGAGTGCACCATTTTCCAAGATTTTCCTTGCTACTCCTTCTTGCTCCATCATTATATTCAGTCCTAGATCGAACATGATCTTTCTACACTTAAAAAGAACGATCTTCCTCCTCTGCTACTAGAATAAATTTAGATGAAATAAAATCTAACTAAATGAAACAAACATAACTTTCATATGTAAACTAAATGACACAGAAGTATGGAAATAGGCTTGTTGGCACAGGGGTAGACCCAGGGTTCAACGCTCAAGAGTGCACCAAAAAAACCTTAACTACCGGCCCTTTCGGCAACTCCTGCGAAGTAGATGAAGTCTCACTTGAGGTAGAGGCAGGCGTGGTTACAGGAATGAGAATTCTACAACCTTAGCTGGGACACCGATCTGTGATTATATCCTTTACAAGGTACTTATCATAGATCATTCATCAATATTTAACCATTATGGTACTTCGAAGATAGCACAGAGCATCGCTGAAAATACTTAGACTAAAGATGATTCAGTACTTAGCCACAGAAATATAGATTAGATCCAACAGATCAAGAACTAAGTTTCTTATATATCGGATCTAACATTCATTCATATATCATAAGCACATAGCATAACTAGATCTATTTAATCCCAGCAAGAACTTAGCCAAGAAGGAGGTAAACACATTAGGTCAAAGCACAAAGCACTATACACACATTTACCATGGTTCACCCCCACCCTGGGGCTACGTCTAGAGAGTATTCTTATTTATATTATCTCGGTCAAGCGGTTACAGCACAGAGCTTTAGTAACCCTTACTTCACACAGGACAAAAGATCTGCGTAGCTTGCTAGATCCTTCTTCCTTGCACTTCAACACAAAACTACAACACTTGCACTTAGCTTTTCAATATCCTTACAATCATGCACAAAGTACTTGTAATATACATCCAATCACACAGATCCAACTACTAGCACTAAGCCTTTAGATACACATCACATAGATGTACTACTACTATCCTCTACTTACATTGCCTAAGTATCTATTTATATATTACAAAATTGGCCTAAGCATGGGTAAACCCACGGGCTCACATTCGTTTCCCTTTACATCAACCCAAAACCATACAAGAGACCCAAAAACAGGTTTTTCTTTCCTAATTTCTGCTTCGCGTTACGCTCCATCTTTGGCAAGATGTTGCAGTCCCAAAAATGGTCAAATATGACCAAGTATTCTTCAAAACTTGATCAAGGGCCAACAGGCCCCCAACACTCACCTGTGACTTGTCTCAAGTCACTCAGGTCTGATCAACTCTCCCTCGAATGCCTCGATCTTGTCTTGAGATGCTTTGACCTAATGTAGTGCGACAACCTCTTCCTCAGTAAATTCATGGATCAATGTTTCATTGAGCGCTCCTTCCAGGCAGTGTTCTACAGTGATGACAACCTCTTTGAGTTTAGATCCCTATCTTTCAAGTTCAATGAACAGTTGGCATGCCTTTTCTTGGATTGGCTAAGTCATTGGGAGACCTCCATCACTTTACTTTGTAGTGTATGTACCTATTGTTGGGTTGTGCATTGTTCTGCGAACCTCTTCATTCTTTTGATTGGGGTCAAAGTATTTATCTAGGCTTGTAGTGTCTCTATGTGCTTCTTTTATTCTTGGATTTGTGCCTCCAATGTCTGCAATTCTGGATTCTCTACGAGGGTTTCATAAGTCTGGGTGCTTCTAGTGCTCAACTTCTTACATTCCAAGGAAAAGGTTTTTAATCGGCCAACTATACTTCGAGCAGTGTCCTCTCTTAGACCTCTTATTTCTCAGGAGGTCTCAGGAACGGTGTGGAGCTCCAGATCCATGATGTGTTATTGGAGTTGTTGGATTACTTCTTCCAGTTGGGTCACCTGCTGTGGGAGACGATCTTCCATATTCACTTCTATGACCATCACAGAGTGCAGTGCCTTGTGAACCTTTTCATGTACTTCAAGTTGCTCTGCTAGAAACTATGCCTTTTCCTCATCCTACTTCATTTTCAGTACAATATTTTCCCATTCTACCTCATTCTGTTGTTCTAGAAGTTCTTTATGTTCTTGCATCAAAGCCTAGGTGGCTTTTGTTGTGTCTTCTTAAGCTCATCGAAGGTGAGATTTGACTTGATCAACAATCTGGTGTAATTGAGTGGGCTCATCACTTGTTTTTGATGTTCTTCTTATCAAGGGCATTGTAGAAACTGCTTGGTTGGACTAGAGTGCATGTTGTACTTCTTTGAGTTCGCCCTTGATCCATTTGAATAGCTCCTCCTGTTTTTCTTCTTGCTTTTCAACCTGTTCAGGGTGGAAGTCGAATGGGTATATCAGTCCAATGACTATATTGTTGCGCCATGGCAAAGTGCCAGATGTCGTTGTTCTGATATCTCAGCGAAGCTCAATTCTTGTGATTTTTCCTTCTGTGAAGTTTCCTTTGGAGTCTTCTGTAACTTTCTGATTTTGGCCCTCTTCTTACTTAGCTTCCTATCCTTTTTTCCCAATGAGCTTAGTCTCGGCCATCCTTTTTCCATTCTGAGTCTTATCTTCTCTTGACATAGTCACTTCACGTTGCTTAGGTTCTTTCTTCAGATCCAAGGGTAATATTCCTTCATCATATGGATTAGGTATTTCGGTCTTCTGTGGTTCCTCTAATTCTCTTATAGCTTTGACATCTAGGTCCCTGGTGTTTAACAACTGAGATCTATTCTCTTGTTCCTCCATCAAGTAGGTGGTCCTTCTAGTCATAAAATCCATGAGTTCTTGCTTCTTCTATTCTAGAGCTTCCTTTTCTTCTTTTCTCTGGATCTGGTCTTTTTCAATCCAGATATTTCCTAACAAAGGTGGAAATGGGGCATGCTCCTCAATAAATATAATGACTTTGAACTCTTCCTCTATCGATGTTCCATGGGTACTCATATCTATCTGGGTAATTCTTCCACATAGGGTTTCCATTTTGCCTTTAAATAATCTGATGGTTCCTAGTGAAGTGACCAAAGCAGGGCTTCCTAGGGTTTCCCAAGTGCTTTCTATCATAATGTTCATAGGTGTTCCCTCATCCAGAGAACAGTCAACATTGAAGTCTCCTATTCTTACTTCAATTTTCTCCTTTTCTTTGAAGATATCTGACAAACTGACATCCTTATGATCATCTAGGGTTTCTTTTATTTTCAATAACATGATCTTTGATTCCTTCTGGGGTTCTTTCATAGTTTTAGTCTCTTGATATCCTTTAGATTTTTCTTGTTCCATATTCAGTTTTTCAAGTCTATAAATCATTTTAGGGCAATCCAATACTTCATGGTTCATAGATTTACAACAGAGGTAGCTACGGTTTCTCCCAGGGCATTCCTTAGAAACATGTTCTGGTCTTCTACAATTGTAAAAAAGAGTTAATCCTCTCTTTCTCATCCATGATCCCCAACTCTTCTTGTACTACGCACTAGGATCTTGATGGCTAGCCTGGAAAATTTTCTTTCTAGGATCATGCATCCATTGGTTAGTCCAAAAATTCTTTCTATGCATAGGTATAACATATCTTTCACTATTCCTACCAGACCTATTCATATCAAACTTTCTTTTATCTAACAATGCTCTAGTTTTCAGGCTAGGACAACATCTATAAAGCGTACCTAAATTCATGCTTAAGAAACAAAAAAATTCCACTTATCTTACCTATATAGAGCACAAAAATTTTAGATCTAAAACTTGAACTATTCTTACCTTTACTAGAGGCTAGAGCTTACAGATCTTACCTCTTTTCGGTGGAAATTTATACTTTTACCTTTCTTAGAGCATAAAGTGTTCAGATCTCACTTCTTTTCTTCAGTATCAACCTCTTTCTTGCAGATCTGACCTCTTTCCTTTAGATCTGACATTTCTTTCTCGGCACAAAGCTTCGTAGGTCAAGTAGAATACTACGCACTAGGGCAATAGATCTACGCATAGAGATTATTTCGCACAAAGATTTTTCTTCTTTAGTTCCCATCAATCACAGTTCCAGGTCCTAGAAACGAAACCATTTTTTGGCACAGGGGCAGACCCAGAGTTCAACACTCAAGAGTGCACCAACAAAACACTAACTACCAGCCCTTTCGGAAACACCTGCAAAGCAGATGAAGTCTCACCTGAGGTAGAGGCAGGGGTGGTTGCAAGACTCAGATGTCTGCAACCTTAGCTGGGACACCGATTTGTGATTATATCCTTTACAGGGAACTTACCATAGATCATTCATCAATATTTAACCCTTATGATACTTCGCAGATAGCACAGAGCATCACAGTGAATAGTTAGACTAAAGATGATTCAGTACTTAACCATAAAAATATAGATTAGATCCAGCAGATCAAGCACTAAGCATCTTATATATCATATCTAACATTCATTCATATATCATAATCACAAAGCATAACTAGATCTATTTAATCATTGCAAGCACTTAGCCAAAAATGAGGTAAACACATTAGGTCAAAGAACATAGCACTATACACACAGTTACCATGGTTCACCCCCACCCTGGGGCTATGTCCACAAAGTCTTCTTATTTATATTATCTCGATCAAGCAGTTACAACACAGAGCTTCAATAACCCTTACTTTGCATAGGATAGAAGATCTGCGCAGCTCACTAGATCCTTCTTCCTTGCACTTCAGCACAAAACTACAACACTTGCACTTAAATTTTCTACTAGCACTAAGCATTTATCTACACATCACATATATGTACTACTAATATCCTCTACTTACATTGCCTAAGTATCTATTTATAGATTAAAAAATGGGCCTAAGCATGGGTAAACCCATGGGACGACATCCCTTTCCCTTTACATCAACTTAAAACCTTACAAGAGACCCAAAAATAGGTCTTGCTTCCCTAATTTCCGCTTTGCATTGTGCTCCATATTTGGCAAGTTGTCGCAGTCCCAAAAATGGTCAAATATGACCAATTATTCTCCAAAACTTAGTTAAGGGCCAACAAGGCTAAGCTTATATTCATGAGAAACAGAGGACAACAGTTACGATCATCTTGGTGTGATGCAAATCTTCCTCCATGCTTATCCTTTATATCCCTTGTCTTCAATGTCTTAATATCAAAATGATGATGCCCTTATGGATTATCCTCCCTCCTTCACCATGGAAATGATCTCAATATATAGGACTTGGAGGCTTAAACACCATGGAGAATATCACTCACTAGATCCACTAAATTAGGATATCCAATATTTTTAGGGAGAAAATATATCTCAATTCTTTTAGGGAGACAATATATCTCAAGGATTTTAAGGAGGAAAGATCTCTCAAGATTCATCAAATTAGGATTTTGGTTTGAGAAAATATCTCAACCATCCATGAGACTCTCAACTTCTTCTTGAGATTAGAAAACTAAATGTGAGGTGGATACTCACACTAAATTAATTTTACTTTTTGAATAATAATGAATAATATATGTGCACATAGTATTTTGATCATCATATGATAAATTTCTCCTCCACACTGACTAGGGATTGTGACAAATGTTCTTTCATGGTGTCAAGGTGTTGTGACACTTAGTAAAGTGCATGCAACACTTAGTAATATGCACACAACATTTCACAAAGTGCATGCGACACTTAGTAAGGTGCATACGACACTTGTGACACTTAGATGTAAATAGGTGTGACACTTAAGTTTGAAATTTTGGTGTGTAACAAGGGGTAACTTTCCACCTTAAGAATTAAGGGTGCTCTCTAAGAAAAGGTTCCAGTTATATCTCACACTATTTGACTATGTGTAATAGGGAATCCATATGGATTACATCCAAACAACTATAATTTATTTTACGATTTTAAGGAATAAATTATAAGTCCTAATTGCAATTCTAGAACTAACAACAAAATGTTGTCCTAATCTAACACTTAGCTATTATTTGGGAACATCAAATAAACATGAAAAAAAAACCATTCCAATCATTTGAAAAAAAACAATTTTCTATGGATTAATAGTCAAAATAGTGAAATTGTTAATCATCCAATTAGGTTAGCCTCATATTAATAACTAGTACCCATTTCATATTCACCACTAGAAACTGATTTAATAAAAAAAATAAGAAGAAATCTTCTTTTTTATGAGAATACTCTACATCAAAAGTAAAATTATTATAGTCATTCCAAAATAAACTAGGGGAGTAGTCCCACACTAGACATACACTGGAATGGGTCTCAAAAAAATAGCGATTAATAGATTCTCTTGATTAACTTTTCACATAATATCTTACAAAGGAGAACAATAAGCAAGCCTTTTTCCATGGGTTTATCTTATTTATACCCAAGAGGGAGAGGGAGGTTAGTCATTTTTTTTTATCCACTTGGCTATATAATATCCTTAGCTTTCCTTTTTATGTATTCTATTATCTTTTCCACTTCCTATGGGTTATATTTTATTTGTTATCTCTAACTCATTCTTTGATTATTTTTAATCCCTTATCATCCACCAACTTCGTGCACTCACCGATGTGTCACTTTTTATGGCATGAAAATATTAGGGCTATTGTATTTTAATTGTGATAGTGACGTCTTTGTATATGCATAAGTCTTATTGTCTAGTGATATCGTGCATTCTTCCTATGCACCCTAGTATTGGTTCACCCTTGGTTAATTGGTCATAGCAACCCATGGCATGTTGTAGCGCTTCTTCACATGATCCTACCCGTTCATTTGTTGTCATAGAGTAAGTACATTTGGCCCTTCTGGATCTGGAAGCATCCAATGACTACCCACTACTTCCGTACACCTGCATAACTCATTTCTTTGGTCAATGGGGTTGAGTGGGATTGAACAGGTGGATGGTCTCTCTAGTGAAATAGATGGCGTAGTCATATCCATCCTCCACACATGCGACTCCCTTAACTGTCCCATAGAAAACTAAGGAACCAATGGAATATAGTTATTTTTTGGTAGCGTGTGTTGGGACTTCAAGTACCGACTATGTGCCCCATGCCACTGCTTGGATATCCACCTCCTTTCACAAGAACACATGTACCAACAAATATCTATGTACGGTATGAATATTTTCGTCATTGAATCTTCCATAGCTTCCCACTCATGGGGAGGTTCTCAATTCATTGCCCACCATTGCGCAAGTATTCTTATTAGCATTGTATCGAGGATGTGAACCTCGTGGTGTTTGGGATATGCTCCATCCAGGAAATAAATGTATCCATCGGATCCAACCCATTGACCTGGTAGGATACAAACTCTTATTCCTGCACCTCATTGGTAATATGTGTGCACCTTCTTTTTGAAACTTCATAAATATTGTTCTACCACCTTTCCATGGCGTCATCTAAATCAGTGTCATATGACTTCACACTCCTCTAGATTATTTATCCAACCATTGTGGGATTGACATAATCTTATTTTTGTCCTATGACCTTGTAGATATTGTCAATAACTAAGCTATTTGCATACTCATCTATTGGCTCATTTTATCTGTCCCCTTCATTAGGATATAAGGAACATAGTTACCAACTTAACAAGAACTCTACAGAGTTCTCATTTTTGGGGGGGTCAGGTTCTTTACCTCGTTTTTAAAAATGGTGCTACCGGTAGCACCCCCCTCCCTTTTTAGGTGTTTTTTTCATATTTTAAATTTTCTGATACATAAGGTTTCCACTTTTTTGTTTTTAAATGTTTGTTTTTTCATTTATTTTCAAATTGTTCAAAATTTTTATTTTTATTTTTTCTCATCGATGTTTTTTCATTTATTTTCAAACTTTTCTATTTTATTTATTTTTTATTTATTCAGTGGTGTTTTTAATCATATTTTCATGCTCAATCCAATGTTAAAAATGTTGTACACCATTTATTTTTTAAAAATTAAGATTTTTCATGTAATTATGTCTCCTTAATTAAATAATGGTTCCATACTTTTTAAATGTAGTGGAAAATATCATTTTTAACATATTGTTTTACCTTTACTTCAATACATAGAAATTAATAGTACTTAAATAACACTATTTTTAAATTTTTACCAAAAATATATAATTCATTTTTTTTTATTAATTAAAAACTATAAGAAAACAAAAAGAATTGAAAAAATAAAAATAAAAATAAAAAATAACTTTTTTAAAAACAAATTTATATTAAAAATAACCATAAAGAAAAACTTAAAAAAATTAAAAATTAAAACCATAAAACCTAAATTAATATTAAAAAAAAAAATCAAATTTATATAAAACATAAATGTTTTAGATATATATAAAACATATATTATATATATATATAATATATATATAATATATGTTTTATATATTAAAATATATATTATATATATTTTAATATATAAAACACATATATGTATTTTAATATATAAAACATACTAATATTTTAAATTTAAAACATAATAATATATGTTATATAAAACATATATATGTATTTTAATATATAAAACATACTAATGTTTTAAATATAAAACATAATAATATATGCT
>ML778232.1:13580-27790 GCA_009831015.1 Picea engelmannii | reverse complement strand
CAAACCAGGGCAGTGACCTTTGGTTGCATGGCCAAAGGAAAGGGGGTCTCATCACGAGCCAACCTTCTCATTTCTGCGAAGATACTAGTGGGTAACGCTGTCAGCTCTGGCCACAAAGCCAAGGCAGTGTCCTCTTCGTCAGACCTTGTAGTAAAAAGGCAATAAAAAGAAAGATAAGGCAAAAAGGGGCTTGGAAAAAATGCATCCATGACGGGTACAGCTCACCTCCTACAAAGGCACCCACAAGACAACACCAGCCCTTGGTCTTACTATGACTGGACATCCATAAAACCATATCATCTCATTACACATGGCTTGAATGATCCTTTGAGGAAACTTTCCATATCCTGTGGGTATTAGCCCAATAGGTTTTTTTGTTGGTTTCCTTAGCTTTGTATAGTAGATCTGTGTAATGTCTTTGAGCTCTTAGATGATGTGATAGGGATTTCATGCATATGTTTGATCATTTTAATTATGAGATATGATTTACATTGCTATGATGTCTAGGATTGATGAGCCCATGGAGGGCGTAGTATTTGATGTGCAAGACCATGCTCGGCGGACAGGTACTAGAGGATCGGTGCACATGGGGAGATGATTAGCTTGGACCTCCATGGGGCTGAAGATCCCATCAGATGGTTGCTGGGATGGCAGAGGCAGGATAGAGTTGTGACGATCCCTTGCATGGAGAAGAAGAAGGGCACCCTCATCAGGATGCTTTGGCAAAGATTGACCTATGGGGATCAGCCCCTGCAGGTGGTCTGACGGCTCTGATGGGCAAGACACCACCATAGCAGACTAGATGTTTCCTGGAGGATGTGGCAGCGTGTTTGGACCTTGTGGCACATGTGGCAGCTTGCAGGAGGCCCATAGGGGCCAATGTTTTGCCTCTTGGATGCTGATCAGGCCCAAAAAGGGCTAACGTCTCCCTCAGAGGGGCCTGACGTCTCCCATTTTAGCTCTATTTTGACATTTTTAGCATTTTAAGTGACAAATAATGAAATATTGTAAAGTCAGCCTTGTCGGCTGTTTTGAATGACCTATTTTGTAATTTAAGGTCATGAGGATGATATAAATTGCGGACGTTTTACCCTCATTTGGATATAACATAACTTACTCTCTTGTGAGAGACTTCCTCTTAGCTCTTGTATTGGTTATTTTTGGTCTTTTGGAGTGAGGCGCTACACTTGGAGGATAATCTTTGGCATGTGCATGGTGCTTTTTATCATTGGAAGGTGTTACAACTGGGGTTTGATTATTCTCTTCATGAATTTGTAAGTACATTTTGCATGCAAAACTTCTTTGTTGAATGGTTGTAGGTAGAATTGCTTACTTGTATTGTTACATTGTTATTATTTTCTTGATCATTAAAACCCTAGGGATCCAACACACAAGTAGGTTGTGGCTTCATGTCCCCATGGTAAAAGCTTGATAGCCATTGATTAGAGAAGGTTTATCCTAGCCATAGCTACACTAGCCATTCTCTTTTCCTGAGTTAGCTTTGAACATAAATTGAAGAAAGAAGGCGTCCTAGGCCTAATTTATTTTACACCTAGGGTTTGCTTCTAGGGTTTGAAAAGCCTTGTCCCCAAGCAACACTTTTCAGCCATAGATTTTTGTTTATTAGCTAGCCGTTTTTTCCAAAGAGTCTTGAGGAAAGAGGGAGGAGCATGAGGCCTAGCTTTAGCTACACCGGAATGAGCCTTCTCCCCTTAGGGTTTTGATTTGGTGGCCCTACCATAGCAGCACCATTAAACCTAACCTTCTAGTCCTTAGGTTTAAATCCCTCCAAGTCATTAGTCTTGCTCCATTTGACTCCATTTACCCAAGGCACTAGTCTAGAAGTACAACGTTGAGGTTTATGTACTAAACAACTCTTTCAAACTCTCTTTATTTTGAAACCCTACTAACCCTAGCGTCTAGACTAACCCTAGAAGATGATGACGTCTTGCCCTTTTTAGACTTGTGTTTGGAACAAAATTTGCGGCTGACTCATCTCTTTGTAGCCTTAGAGGTTTCAAGTATTTTCATTGGCTGATTAGTCAAAACGTCCACCTCTTTGACTAGCTAACCCTAACCCTAAGACAACAACATTATAGGTGATGTCATACCTGTCTAAAACCCTTGCTTGGCTTAAAACGTTTTGACACTTGTCACCTGATTTGATAGACCTTGAGTTGTTGATTGCATCCATAAGCTTGTTTGACAAAACTTCCTACTCATTGTCTTCAATTTTGACCTAATACTAGGGCTAACGTCACCCTATTTCTGCAATAGTGACGCAGCAACAATATTTATATGAGCAAATTTGCATTGTGATAATACAAAGATTGGACTTTACACATTGAATGCTTTTATCTCTTGTGTATTTATTAAAGAAGTGACATTAATATAAGCATTTATTGCAATCATTGACTTCGTCAATAATTACTCTTATCATTTCTCATATATATTTAAAGATAGTCATTAAATTGTGAAGTACTAACCACTGCAGCACGTTCTAGTTCTTTTTGTCTTGTCTCGCAAACAGGTGCCATCCAGTGGAATATCTTCTTCTTTTGACTATCATATTGGCAGTAATCTGTGAAGGAAAGCCTACCCTTAACCTTTGAAGTCTTAAACCTTGATCCTTCTCCTTCAGAACCCCAGATTACTAGGGACGTCTCCCTTGGGATTAGCCACCCTAAATAGAAAGAGCTCCCCATCGAGGTGACAGTGGGTGGGGAAGTTCCTGTTACGCCAGTTTGGAGCCTTGACTCAAGCTACCTAAGCCCTTCCTACAAACTGTGCGATAACATGACCAAAAACCAAAATTGGTTTACCCATCATTTCCTATGACGTTTTTGGTAGGATGTTCACGTTGGAACCTAGATCCAACATGACCCCATCCATTTCATAACTCCCAAGTTCAATTGTTATCTTGAACTCTTTGCATGTGTGCTTCTCCTTACTGACTTGGCACATATCCATTTCTTCTTGGCTACAAATGTGCAATGGGGGTGGTTCAAAGGAGGGGTAAATACATATTTTTCTAGCATTTCTTGCGAGGTAACCTAGAGAGTTTCATACCTATAGTCATGCAAGACCATCCATTATTGCTAAATATTCTCTCCCACCACTAGGGGATCCTCCATCTTCCTCTCCTACTTATGCGTCTCTTCTCTGCACCTCATCTTCCTCCAAAGTTGCGACACTCTACAACACCCAAGCGGTTCAAACTTTGTCTTATGGGCCCCTACTACTACCACTACTATTGGTATCTCCACTAGATACCCTACATTCAATGTCATGTCACTTTGCAAGCCTATCCTCATCTATGCTCCTCTCTAGCACAACACATTCTTCCAGAATTCCTCCTAGTGAAGTCTCTTTCCTCTTCATTATGGGCCTGACACCTCATTACTCACCCCTTTATAACTTCCTTATGCTTCTTTGTTTCCCTCTCCTTCTTGAATCGACTCTTCTTGCATACCTTTCGACTCTATCTCTCCTCTACACTTTTGGGTCCATCCTATTCTTCACCTCATTTTAACAACTTCCGGATCCTCCTCAATGGATCCATTTCCTCTCTCACTTTCCTGCCATCTTTTCATCCCCCCCCAACACTAGGGGAGTCTACTCAACCATTGTATCGGGTTCCATGCGCATCATCCCCTTCTCCATGAATAACATCTTTATCCAGAGTGGGATTTATTCTAACAACCTTCTCCTAGGACCTTCCACAAACTTTCTTTCAACCTCGATGAAAGAATCAACATATTCAATGACAAATTCAATAATTAACCTTCCTTCACTAGAGAAAACAAAAAATTGATGGCTCAAGTCTACTTATTATACAATGCGTCCATCCTATCAATCATAACTTGATCTCATACCATTGGTTCTTGTGGTATCAAAGAAGTATTGTTAGCATTCTGCCTATTCAACCATTCGTACAATAGATAAGGAAATTCCAAAAAAAAAACTCCATTCATATCAAAGTAGAGACATGTATCCTTCCATCACTTCATATTAGTATTAAAACCTTGATTTTCCCACCTAGAAAACTCAACTTCCTTTACAATCAACCAATCTTGAATTTCTTCCCGAGATGGATACCACATCATTTTTTACTTTCATCACTCAATACAAAACCTTCAATTCCCGATAGGGGAACCATTTGTTGGCTCATTCCAGGATTATGCACGTCTTTCTTAATTCTTGGAGGTTGAAGATTCAGGTTTTGTCCAAAATTAACTAACAAAAATCCCAAGGAATCGACATATCAATCCTTAGCCAAAGACTGAATAAGGTCTCATCTTAGACACCATGAGGATCACAGAGACCATATGGTCTTGTGCCAATGTTGATGAAGGAATGATTGCATAAAGTTCCATATGGATTGGCATTCAAACAATCCATTTAAAACTAATTAATGACTAACAATATGAAACAACAACACACACATTCAATTGAAACATGAGTAACACATCATAAGATCAAAATCACTATAGCTTTATTATCTTCATTCCACCATCACAAACATGCATTAAGAAATTCGACGATTGACAGTAATGGAGCTTCACTCTCTTATATATTTTCCCATTGTTACATTACCCCATGCCATGCACTTGCTTTTAGACTCTACAAATAGGACCGACTTCAACTTAGAACTAGAGACATTAAAAAACATAGGCTCGGAGAAAGGTCAATGAAAAAAATACCCACAACTATCAAAATGGAAACCAACTAACTATTGAGATAACTCTCTTTTTGTTGTTGTTTCTCCCTTTTATCTTCTTCTCCACTCTCATGCTCAGTCACTTTCATTTTTTGCCCACTCGCTCCTCTGAATTTCTGTAATACCCCTACATTGAACCCCATTGTAAATATAATGTAATTGTACTTATAGGTTGGTGAGATAGGATACTTAGATGTTAGAGTGTCTTTTTATATATGTATTTTGAGGCTGGAGTGCTTATGTGGTTATTAGGCTGGTGAGGTAGAAGATGAAAGGCCAGCAAGCCTATTTTTGTAAATGTAATCACACAATTTTTAATGAAAACACATCACTACTATAGACCAACCATGTAAAAGAGCATGGGAGGGTAAACTCCACTAGAATGGGAAAAGGGGGCTAAGAGTCTAGAAAAAGGGGCTAAGCTAAGGGGGCTTAAGCCAAAAAAGAATATTTTAACAATATTCCTAAAGTTAAAGTCAAAAGTAGGGGATAATGCATTTTATCCTAAGTCCCTATGAGGAAATGTATCACCATGTGAGGGAACCCATCTGTGGCCCATGTAGTTCCCAACATGACAAATGTCAATTTGGGAACATGCACTTAATTTTGGAGGACTATAGTTCGTTCTTCCATCATTGTATCAGGAAGGAAAAAAAACTTCACCTCATTATTGTTGCGAGGGAATTTTCTTGTTGTCATTACCATACTTGTACCTATATGAAGTAGAGAATTGGAATGATATTGAATAGGAGGGTTGTCAGGACCTTGAGCATTCTCCCCAGGAGAGAGAATTGCAGGTAATTGATTTCCCAAGGTGCCAAGTTGCAGCTACAGGGCTCTGAGATTTCCTGCCCGGCCTATTGTTGAATCCATGGAAGGGAAGTGGGGAAGTTGAAGAACTATTGAGAAGATAAGGGGAACACTTCCTCGGGTGCGACAGACATGTGGGGAATGAGAGATTGTAAGTTGTTGGTTTGATTTGGCACATGAGTCTGATTTTTATGTTGTTTAAGAAACATTAGCCTAGTTAGCATTTTCCTTACCCAGGTCAAGTTTAGCCCCATCTTGGGGATGACCCATTGTTGAAAGTTTATGAGCAACGGAGTCTAAGGCTGGGAGGAATGTGGAAGGCCTGCATGCAGTCAGTGTTATTTTTACCAAAGATAAGTGTCTATTTTCTGCAAATTTATATGTTGTGTTAATATTTATGTATTTATTCTCAAGGATACTTCGTGTATATGTTGTATATGTATATAGTTTTTGTTATCTTACATTACTCTAAGAATTTGCAGAAGTATATTAGTTAGTTAATTGGTATCATAGTTAGAAAAAAAAGTGTGTGGCATTGTTCAACATGATTCTGGGCATGCTACAATGTTGTATCAAAGCCCAATTTTCAATAGTGAGCCTACATGGGCCATTTATTAGAATGAAAAAGTGAAATTGTAGATTATACTCGCAAATTGTTTGATAGAAATGTCAGAGAGAATGTGTCTACAACTTGTTTGATTAAATTACTGCGGTGAAATTTGAGAAATTTCATGAGTAATTTGCAAGAATCAAGCCCATAAACTAACAATCTCCAATTTAAATATTTAATTGGGAAAATTTGAGCCTGCAATTGGCCAAATTTTATGTTCATAGTGTGCCTAGGTGAAATTGGATGAGATTGAGAAAATTTCCAGTTTCGGTAGTGGAATTATGGAGAAATTTGACAGGAAGGGGGGGCAGTGGGGGGGCGTTAATTTTATGTGCCAATGTTAAATGGGTGTACATAGAGCCAAAAATGATCATATATAACTATACACAGAGCTTCAATGGTGGTCGGTAAAAAAATGGAATTGGACAAAAGCCCCAAAATTCTGTCGATAAATGTATGGAGATTCGATGAGAAAGTGTAATGATCCCAAGCCATTATGCAAGGATCATCACTGTTTTGGTGTCTTTTTAAAACTTTTTCCTGGTTGTGGTATTTCATCAAACACTTTGTTGATCTATTTGTTTAGATGTGTTAATATGTGTGTATGCAGCAAATAACAGAAAGAGATAACCATGGAACATACCTCAACCATATGCAATAAGATAAACAAGACAAAACATCTCAATTCTTCTTTATTCATAAAATAGAGAAACCTGCTACAATGAAGATGCTGATCTAGAACTCTCAACAAATGGCCAAGAAGATAGACAATAGATAAGATCTGCTACAAAATGCTCCCGCTAATACAAAGATGCCTCCAAAGGATGAATAAGAAATGAAGATCAATACTAGCAGATATGAATGCCAAACTCTCCAGCTGAAGAATGCCACGCTCCAATAGAAGGATGAAACCCTCAATAACTCGACCATGCTGCCAAAAGTGTCCAATCACCCTAATAAATATGCCAACTGATAGATCGGGTGATGGTAAGAACAACCCAGGTGACAGAATCTCCAAGATACCTCTCAATCTCTGTAGATCTGAAATCCCCCACTGAATGGTGCACCCCACTGGATGACTGAAACCCTAGATAATTTGGCCCTGCTGAAGGACACTGAAAGTCACTAGGTAAAGTCTCAGGGTCATATCTGAAGTGTAACCCCTCCAAATGGACTAGATATGGATCTCAAAAACGCCCTCCTTCTCTTCAATTCGCCCCACTGCTCAAGAAATAATCTGAGCCATAAAACTGTCTCAGAAAGCACTAGTTCTAATGTCCAAGGCCCTACAATGAAAACTCAAGTGATAGAATCCTCAACGACCCTGCCAATCTCCTACAATGAATCTCTCTCCAAAGATGGTGTGCCCCTCTTGCTAGAATCCCTCAACTGGTGCACCCTCTCTCTATCTGCACATGAAACTGATGTAGAATCCTCCTGCATCTGAGTAGATCTGGAACTAGAATGGCGTGGGAGAGTATTGCATCTCCGATACCAAGCTTGGGACAAGATAGGTGGAATCTTTCACCATCGAATCATTCTCCAAGGTTTGTGATGTCAAAACCCTCAAAACCCCCAATATTGGGCTCACTAGCTAGAAGCCAAAAATCAAAATAAGATCATACATGAATGAATGAGAAGAGGCCCTTGCCTTTCCTTTATATTTTTGGCTCACCTTGTTCCTCCAAAGTGACTTTCATTTTATTAATATTTAATTAATTAATTAAATCACTTTAATTAATTAATTAACCTTTTTACCTTTGAGAAGCTCCTTATCTGTCCTTGTGGCTTCCCTGGCCACTAAAAGTCACTTCTAGCCATCCCATACTATAGTGTTTCTCCTCCCAATTCCAATGAGCTATTACACTGAGAGGTTCCTCCAAGTAATGTGCCCAAAATGACCTCTTTAGTGAATACCATTGACTTATGGCTCAAAATAGTCAAAATCATGGAAATCGTCGGAATGCAACAAAACCAAAGCCAACCTATGCGGAATGGCTCATAATAATGGAATATGATCATCAATATAAGCTGGACCCCACAATGCCTCTCAAATACCCCTATACTCACTATAACCTCCATCTGGCTACTTTGCTCATCATAACCCTCTGCACTGTGATGATGTCCCAAAGTGGGGACATTACAGTCCTCCCTACTAGAAAATTGCTTGTCCTCAAGAAATAACCAAATCATCTCAAATAAAATACCAGGATCCCATGTCCATTTGTGGGATACATAGTAGAACCCCTCCAAAGACGAACAATAGTACACTCCACCCCCTGGATCCCATATTAGGAAGTGAACTATAATACTCTACGAAGCATAGTCCTGAAAGATATCAAACCTGTGAACCTCCTGCACATGACACATGGCCTCATCTCGGAATGAGTCCATCCTCCAAATCTCTACCAAGATCCACACGGCCTCCATCAACTGCTCATGATGATGCCAGCATGAGGTGCTTCCAGACCTCCATGATGAATTCAGTCATTTGAAGCTGATATAGAGTTTCAATGGCATCCATTGAAATATTTTCAAAATTAAGTAATAGTGGGAATTTTTAGAAATTTCAAAAACAAGTGAAATTCGATAAATTTGGTAGAAAAAATTGGGTATTTTCCCGATGATGATGTCGGCATGATGTGGAGGCCAGATGTCAGCTGATGTGATAGAAGAAATATGTGTATTTACATGGTAGTAGAGACATGTTGGATGTGATGACAGTTGGCAAGTGATGTGGACCCATGTGGCAAGCCAAATGTCAATCCCATGAAACCGTGGTAAGATCTTGAAATTTGTTAAAGTTTTAAGCTATCGTGGAGAGTGGAGAGAATCATGGGTATGGAAAGAGGTATGGTATCCCCTGGACCCATGAACCTATAGTAAGAAGTGAAAAATCATCTAAGTCCTAACGATTGGTTGGGTGGATGGGTGGATGGAGCTCTAAGAGTAAAAGAAATATGGGATCACCCAAACCCAGGGTGAAATTTCAAAATTTGACTAAGTGTCAAGACTTCGTGAGTGTGAAGGATATCACAGAGGTGATGAAGCATAAGAAAATGACCATGAACCTGCAGTGAGATCTTAGAGAAAATGACTAAGCATATGTGTATAATGGATATGGTGGAACACCACAATGCCTTTTGGAGGAGGCAGAAGTTATAACATGAATGAAATGGACTCACGAAACCACGATAAACTTAAGAATTTTTTTTAAGCATGGGAGCAAGTTAAGACAGGTGAAACGTGAGAGTGTAAGTTTGAAAGGGATAAATGAAGACCTTAGACTCGCGGTGAAATATTTTAATGGTCATGATCCAATTTGAAGATAATTGGACAATGGTTGAGCATCGAAGCTAGGTTGCTTGATCTAGTAAAATTCTCTTCCCTATCATGCTATTAATAGTCTTCCTACTCAAATATTTTGAAGTGGGAAATGAGAATTAGTCATGAGGATTCATGGACAACAGAGTCCATCTATTCACTCAAGAATGTATTAAAAAAAGGATATTAAGAATTCAAAAGAAATCAAAAACAAATTATTTCTGATAAAATTCTAAAGAACATAATGTTGTATAAAATGATGGATTTGTTAAATTCTTGTAGCCTTACACATCTTGTTGCATACACATTTTGCAGAACCAAGAACAGAACTTAACGTAAGAATAATTTGATAGGAAGATAAGTAAACCAAGACATGGATGATTCTCATGGAGCTTACAATTATGAATATGAAGCAAGAATATTTGGTATGGGCATGGGTGTTGCAGTAACAGAATCCAATGGGCATGGAGAAGATGGAAAGGAAGAGAGCATGAACTTGGTAGAGACCATAAACAGTTTTCAAAAGAATTTCCAAAGTTATAAATATCATAAAGAGAATCTTATGAAATCCAAGGAGCAACAAGAAGGATTTAACATCAAGCTAATGCAAACTAACTCAGGTAGAACCTGGGTCAGCCAATACATCCAACACTCTGACAGAATAGAGAAGAAGATGGATAAGGAGACTAAGTCAAGAAAATCAGGGAGTCACTGGTCTCATGATGAGAGCATAAGAACCAGAAGTGTTGGTAGGCATCACCATCACTCCCCAAGGCATTCAACTAGGAGAAAAAAAAAATAGTTCAAGTCCATCCCTTGGCAGGAAGCATAAGAAGAAGTTTGGGGTGGATGAGCTATAGGGAGAAATGAATAAAATCAAACCACCTACATTTGATGTTGAACACAATAAGGACGAGGATATTGAGACCTATTTGTTAGCTGTGAGAAAATATTTCCAGTTTCATAATTACTCTTCACAAGAAGAAGGAATAATTTCCATATATCAACTCAAAGAAAAAGCATCAATGTGGTGGTATCAAATTGTGCAAGTGCAACACAATGATGAGAAAAAGGTTACTTGGAGAGAATTCAAAATTTATTTTCAAAAGAAGTACTTAATAAAAGGATACTATGATAAAAATATGAAGGAGTTCTTTGAACTCAAGCTTGGGAGTATGACCATAGATGAGTATGAAAGGAGGTTCTTAGAGCTGTTAAAATATGTTTCTTTTATCAAGGATGAACAAGTTAAGATTCAAAGTTACTTGAGTGGGTTTCCATCATTTATCAATGACAAGATACAATATGATTATCCGAAGACACTAAAGGAAACCATAAGGAGAGATAAATGCCTTTATGATCAGCATAGAGGAAGACCAACTTTCCAAAAGGCATGGAAAGACAAGAAGAAGAGCAAGGTGGAACATAGGAGGAAGGGGACAAAGCCACCATTCTTTTGAAATAATTTTCAAGGAAAACTAGTGCCTAAGAATCCCAAGATGACTAAGACAATGGGGAAAAGACCAAGGAAACCACCTATTCAATGTTGGGGTTGTGGGGGAGATCATATGTACAGATATTTCTCTGTGAGAAGTAAAAAAGTGAGGACTATTCACAATGTCCAACAATCTAAAACATTGGAGGACATGGGAAAAAATGTATCTAGGATCTATGCATCTCTGGATAACAAGCAAGTCAAGTTCTAGTCACATATGATTGAAGTTGAAGGTAAAATCAACAACCAACTCATTTCTATTTTGATTGATTCAGGAGCTAGACATAATTATTTAGATCCTAAAATGGTGGAAAGATTTCATTTTCCAAGAAGTAATCTTAGTAAATATTGGATGGTGCATCTAGATATAGGAACTGAAAGGAAGATTAATGAGATCGTTAAGGCATGTTCAATGGACATGAATGGATTAAGAACAAGGGAAGATTTGAATATCATACCTTTGGGATCATATGACTGCCTAATCAGTATGGATTGGTTGGACCAACATCATGTTGTTCTAGACTATTATAATAAGGCTTTTATCTGCTTAGATGAAGAAGGGACCCTGAGGAAAGTTTAGGATATTCCAAGAGTAGTAACCATCAGAGAAGTTTAAACCTTGTAGCTGAAGAAAAACTTCAGGAAAGGATGTCAAGTGTTTGCAACACATATGCAGGAAGAACCTAAGGATAAATTACCAAGTATTTAATATTACATGGTCTAAAAGAGTTTGAAGATGTATTTAAAGAAATATTGAGGCTTCCACCCAAGAGAGATATTAATTTCTCCATAAATTTGATGCCTGGAGTATCCCCAGTATCCAAGAATCCTTATAGGATGAATACACCAGAGTTGAAGGAGTTGAAAATGTAGTTGGAGGAACTTCTAAAGAAGGGGTATATATGTCCAAGTGTGTCACCTTGGGGTGCCCCAGAATTATTTGTGAATAAAAAGGATGGAACCTTGAGGCTTTGCATTGATTTCAGGGAGTTGAACAAGTATCATTTGTCAAGGAGAGATGATCTCTTTGATCAACTAAAAAATGCTAAGGTATTATCTAAGAATGATCTTAGGTTAGATTATCACTAGGTAAGAATTAAGGAGGAAGACATTAGCAAGACTATGTTCAAAAAAAGATATGGCGATTATGAGTTCATAATGGTTCCATTTGGGTTATTAAATGCACTGATTGTATTCATGTGTTTAATGAATGGTATTTTAAAAGAATACTTCGATAAGTTTGTCATTATATTTTTTGATGACATAATTATTTGCTCAAAATATGATGAAGAACATGAGAAACACTTGAAAATGGTGCCTACAAGTATTGAGAGAACATCAACTATTTGCAAAGTTGAGCAAGTGCTCATTCTACTAGAAAAAAATACATTACTTGAGGCATATCATTTTAGAGGAAGGGATAGCAGTGGACCCAGATAAAATAAAATCCATTGAAGGGTGGCCAACACCAAAGAATGTATCTGAGGTGAGATCATTCATGGGACTTCTAGGTTACTACAGAAGATTTATTGAAGGACTCTTAGAGATTGCACACCCAATCACTTCCTTGCAAAAGAAGGGTGTGAAGTTTGAGTTGACATTAGATTGTGAAAGAAGTTTCCAATACTTGTCAAATATTGAGGATTGTTGATCCAAATGAAGACTTCATTGTATGCACAGATGCATGCAAATAAGGAATTGGTGGATTTCTTAGTCAGAATGAACACATGGTATTCTACGAATCAAGAAAATTAAAGGAGTATGAAATACACTATGCTACTCATGATTTGGAATCATCATCCATAGTGTCTGCCTTGAAGATGTGCAGGCACTACCTCATGGGGAAAACGTTGGAGTTGAGGACAGACCATAGTAGTATGAAATATTTATTTGGACAACCAATTTTGAATTCCAGGCAGAGCAGACGGTTGGAATTCCTCGGTGAATATGATTTTGATATAAAGTATATCAATGGTAAGGAGAACAAGGTGGATGATGAACTTAGTAGGAGAGTGCTTGAGATGCATACTACAACCATTAGCATGTACCAAACAAATTTGAAAGAAAACATTTTAGAGGTTGTGAAATCAAATCAACAACACATGGAGATAAAGGAAAAATTTCAACAAGTTGATTTGCAGCAGAAAATGAAAAAATATAAGTTGGAAAAGGATGAAATTATCATACACAGGGGCAGAATTTATGTGCCAAATTCTCAGGAATTGAAAATTATGATATTAAAAGAAATGCATAATGTTCCTTATGTTGGACACCCAAGTTACCAGAAAACTATTAAAACTATCAAGAGCCAATATTATTGGCCAGGTATGAAGAAAGACATGATTGATTTTATTGTTATGTGTTTGGAATGTCAAAAGGTCAAGACTGAGCATAGACACCCAGCTGGGTTGCTACATCCATTACACATTCCTGAGTGGAAATGGGAAGTTGTAATGATGGATTTCATCACTAAGTTTCCTAGAACAAATAAGCAACATGATTATATCATGGTAGTGATGGATAAGCTTATTAAAGTTGCCCATTTTATTCTAGTGAAGCTCACTCACAAGGAAGCTAACATTGTTGATATTTATATGCGAGAAATTGCTACACTAAATGTTGTTCCTAAGACAATTGTATCTGACAGATATCCTAAATTTACATCAAATTTTTGTAAGGGATTATTCAATGTTAAGAACCAAATATCAATATAGCATAGAAAAACCTCAGAAAAGGTACTCAACACCTTGAAAAAGAGATAATTTCAGATAATAAGCCTCTTCGAGGGGGAAACCTCCTTTTACCCCACTTAAATCTTCAAGTACAAGATGATTCAAAATTAAAATGTCTCCTTGTTATATATAGGAGACTAAGAGGTATAATTACAACTAATGGCCTAAATCCAACATAAATAAAATAACATTACTAATATAATATGCCCCAATTAAGGGGTAATGAGCCAATATTAGGGATTAACATGCCCTTCCCCTTGAGACAAGTGTTGTCCGCAACACTTGAGTAACTTTGGATGCTTCTGTATAAAAGACTCATATTCCCAAGTAGAATCTTCAGCCGGTAGTTTCCTCCATTTAATAAGATACTCTGAAATGGATCTATTCCTTAGCTGGAAAATTCTTGTGTCAGTGATGTCTTCAGGCTCCAATATGATTTTTCTTTCCTCGTCAAGTTCTGGAAATATAGTTTGAACTGGGATCTTGTCGCCTATAACCTTCTTTAAGCATGAAACATGG
>ML778231.1:1234078-1264513 GCA_009831015.1 Picea engelmannii | reverse complement strand
TTCTAGTAACTTGTAGCCTGGGTCAATCGTATTACACTTTGAATTAGATATATTTTATGAAACAACAATATTATGTGGTTTGGTCCTGTTACACAATATTTTGGTCACCCCAATGATCCATTGACAAACATCTATTCATGTTCCCAAAAAGAGTCTTTCTCCATGAAGAAGGTGACTGGATTTATCTTATCAAAAACCCTATTAAGGACGGTTGCCGTTGGCTGCAATATACACAGGGTGCAATGATGCCTGATCATCACCCCATACTGTAAAGTTGGGCTGCGACATCTCTACGGGCTACTCTACAACTAGGGTGCGACGATGTCAAAAGACTAAGAAAAGGTCAAATTTCATGAATGTTCTAGAAGGGGATCTTCTAGAAGATGAGGTGGCATCTGAATGGTTTGGATCTTACTCTCTTCTCTGATTTGGTGGGATCATCCTAATCTCTTCAACCATCTCTCTTTCCTCTATATAAAGAGGGATCTCTAATGGAAAAGGATAAGGTTGATTCAAGCAAGATTAATATTGAATAGGCTAAGAATTGGATGAAGAATTCTACTTCAGTTCATACTTGAGGGCTTCATTTCAGTTCATCAAGTCATTGTGGATCTTATTCATTCAAGGTTGGAGAAAGTGTGTGTGTTGGAGCAAAGGGCCATCGAAAGGGGACCTTGCAAAATCAAGGCTTTTGGTTGTAATCTCCACTTTCATTTAATATGATACAACAATATGTTTCTTTCCCATAAAAATATTCTTGTTTTATTGTATGATTCCTTGATCACATGCATAAGTTCTTGTTGAGTACATTGTGTTGCTTTCAGTTTGGTTGGTTTGTGCTCCCTTGCAGATTCAATATCACAAGAGCATTGAAGTGGAGCTAAGACAACAATGGAAAGAGGAAGCGACATTTAAAAGGTATGTTTCCCATCTCTTGTTAATTAGTAACCTCAATGATTAGAACTTAGGGAAATTTTCATGTTATGTTCTATTTTTTTCTAGTTTCCAGTGGGATCTAGGGAGATCGGTTTATGTCCGCATTTATTGATTAATTTTATAACAATATTGGTGACCATACTGGGGATTTGAATCTCTTTTTGGTTTTTTCTTTCCATTTTCTTTTAGGTTGCCTCTTTTTTCTTGAATTCATTCTCTGAGTCTATGGGTGATCCATCTGGACTCCCTGGGTCTGAAAGTCCAGTTAAATTTTTTGCCTTTCTCCTAATTTTTCCTCAATTATAGAAATCACTGCATTGTACTCTATAGTCATCCTACGATGACCCTTTGACATCGCATCCTCCTTGTGCAATCTAGTATGGCATCTTCACACTGTGTCCTTCTAGTAGCCTGTGACGACCTTTGCTCGTCACACTGTGCCCTATTGTCAGCCTGCGACGACTCCTGTAGGATTTGTTGGAGTTCGTCATTTTTATTTTTTCACCCAGTGTTTCCTTAGTTTCCTGGGGGGGACTTTTGTTTCCAGTGTTTGATTGATTTATGAGTTTAAATCTTGTTGTTGATTGGTTTTCAGTGATTGAAAGTATTTATTTATAAAGTTTGCAAGTTTTTTGCTTTTGATCTTTGTCACAAGGATATAATCTATGGATCTTGATCTTAGTGCTTGTTTGACCAAGGATCTTTGATTTATTTGCAGTTTTGGATTGAATTTTCTTTCCATATTGTTTGTTGATTGAGAAACATCTTTTGTTTGCATTTGACAAAAATATTTTCAATCATTTCATTTTTGTCTACGTTATGAGTTTCATTTGGGAATTGTGTTGAATGTGTTGATTTTCTTGGATTATGCTTTCCTTTCGTCATTATATATCTGATCTTATTTGGAAAAGGAAGAACTGAATTCATTTATTCTTTTTAGTAATCTTTGATAAGAAATTTTTTTGCATTCAAATGTTTTTTTAGAGAACATTGGAAATTTTTATAGTCTTTGATTATTTGGAATTGTGTTCATTCAATAAATGAGAAATAGTCTTTCATAGTATTTGTACTTTAGATAAAAATACCTTCTCCCTACTGTAATTAGAGTTCATTGAATTGAAATATTGCACATTCATCTCTTCTTTCATTTTATTGGGTCAAGGTCACAAATCCATCAGTTTTGTCTCCATCTCCCTTTTGAGTAAACAACAGCTCTTAAAATATAGTGTGATTTAAAATTTATTAGTAACTTTTGTTTTATAGAAATTTTCTTCACCAACATTAAATAGGATAGTTATTTGGAATAGGTTATAAGGCACACTCTCCAAAGCATCAAAACACACAATAGTATATTTTGATAGGGAGAGTTCAAATCCAATTGCTACATTTTTTCCTAGGAAGCCCTTCTCAGACAAGTGTCAAACCTGAGGTCGCATTAAGACTGGCAGAGTTACTCACCCTGCTTTGTTGGTCTTGGTGTATAGATTGTGTGTATTATTGGGGGTCACTTGAAGGTATACCCACGATTATGTGTGGGAGCCTTTCGAGTTGATTTCGGGCTAGATACCTTGCCCTTGTGCATGGATCGGACTGTCAACAGTTTCCCCAGGCATCATTTTTGTAGTTGGTAACCTTAGTATCCTATCTCTTTAGGGTATTACATGAGGTGATTGTGGAGGGGAAAGTCTTCACGGTACCTAGAATCAACGTTGTCCAAAATCACTCGGGCTCCTTGGAGGGTATACCCACGATGATGTGTGGGAGCTTACACCAGGGTGTAAGTCTGTTAAGTACGTCGTCAACATAACTTTTCCACCCTCCTTATCCTATCCCCTTATTGTCTTGACTTCGTGACATTGGATTTCATCACCGACTAGTGACTTCCAAATAAGAAGGTTTGTTTGCTTGGTTTGATTTCTAGATTTTATTAGTGATTGTTGTGTGTTCCCCTAGTTGGCCATAGAATTTTTTCGTTCTTTACTTGGTTCGGCCAACATCATCCTTCATCGTTCACATAGGATGCAAGGATTACCTCTGGAAGATCTAGAAGGTTACCTTCCTTTGCTTCCTAATTCACCGGAAGGATCTCCTGAGGGAGCTCTCAATAAATAAGTAGCTTTAAAAGTTGGAAGTTCACACTCTTTAGAGGGATTCTGAATTGTTTCAAATTCTTTAGAGGCATTTATACTTCCCCTAAATCCGTTATTGAATATTAGACAAGACTCACATTTTCTCTGGATGAATTCATCGGGAGAACTCGTTATTGTTGACAAAACTGGAGTACCCACTGGACCTAATGCAACATCTGGAGTAGAAGATCCACTTTTTCAAAGTGAATCTTTTAAAACCCCAGATCATACTGCTAGATATTTTAACACTAGCTATGTCCCCATGAAAGTACATGATATTTATGGAAACCTAAGGTCGAGTCCTGACCAACCTATGGAATCGAAAATTCCTGAGACATTTTTTACCTATAAGGTACCTTTAGACCATTTTACTGGCACGACCAGTAGTGTCGCCACAGTTTTAGACCAATTGGTGCCTAGTTCTCACTCAAATATACCTCTCTAGATGGCCCATTCTACTATGGTCCCACATGTCACGACTATTTCTACTGAAAATGTGGTTATCACTCAAGCTCCCATTGGAACGCCACTTTCGCTTAGACCAAATCCTTCACTTCCCCTTGGGTATAACGCTTTGAACACTTCCATTGCTATTCCCACCCAAAATCCATCTGGAGGGTCAAAATTGTTTATTCCTCCTAGGTATAATGTTGCCAGTCAGTTTGTTCCTACACCTACCCAGGTTCTCTCTGGAGGGCCTTGCGTCTCTCCTCCACCTTTGGCTAGAGGAGAAAATTGTTCTGGCCCTAGTGGCTTCAATCTAGTTGGAGGCACCATTCATTCTGTTGCTTCTGGTTTTCAAATTCCTGTTGGAGGCCAACCTCAACTTGGGGGGAAACCTCAAGTTGGAGTCCATAACCCAATTTATGGACAAAACGTACCTGTGTTACCATCTCAACCTTGGAATCTTCCTTTCCAAGGGAATCAACAACCAGCTGGGGGGAAACTTCCTCAAGGTAATTCTTTTGTTCCTCCTAATTTCGGTCAACCGTACCTAGGTTCTATGAATCCTACTTGGGGCGAATTTTCAATCTAACGTTCCTTTCCAAGGGAATGTACCTAATCAACCCAACCCCGTTGGATATTTTCCCCAAAAACCTCCACAACCAAATCTGTCAAGACTGTCTAATTATTTGCAAACTTCTTGCATTCATATTGGTATACCTACGAGACTTCCTCCCCAAAATTACTAGTTTCCATAAGTAAACCAACAGTTTCCTTTTCTGGCCACCTTGGATTTACCGGATTTGTCTAGGATCTTGAGCGATCCTATTTTACACTCTCCTTATTGGCCTATCATCCCAACCAAACTACCATCTGACATTCCTAATTTTGATGGTCGATCGGGAGAGGACCCGAATAATCATGTTATGACTTTCCATATTTGGTGTTCATCCAACTCATTGATGGACGACTCCATTAGATTGTGACTTTTCCAACAGAATCTCAAAGGTTCGGCAACAAAGTGGTACATTGAGTTACCGCGAGGTTTCTTTAGTGACTTTAACACCCTAGCCATGGATTTTCTAACACATTACCAATTTCTTATTCTTTATGAGACAGGAACCGAGATTTTGAGTTCTTTTAAGCAATATTCTTCCACTCATATTTCTGATCACATCCATGAGTGGAGGAGGAAAAGATGGTTAATCAAAGTTCTCCTTCCTAACCAACTATTGGTTGAGTGGTTTACTAAATCACTCATTGGGCCTATATCCTATGATGTCTCCATGGGCGGTGTTGTCAAACAACAGAAGGCGATTAGTTGTGTTCAGTATCTAGATCTCGTTTATTCACAAACGGGCACACTTTACAACTTGATCCCTGATGCTCCTTTCCCTTCCACGAATCCTACCCTGACACATCCAGTAGCTTCTCATGTTGTTGATGGTGTGATTTGCACCTTCCATGCTGAGACTTAGTCCACACAAGCCAGTCACACCAATCCCAAATCTAATAATTCTAATGTACACAATACTATTTCTCCTACTCCTTCCTCCGATAAGACTATTGAAGTTAATTCGGTTCAATCCACACCTACCAGGAAAAACCAAAATAAAAAGAAAGGGAAGGGTAAGAATAAGGAAGAAAAAAATAATAATCAACAAATTGAGAAGCCCAAAATGCAGCCTATTGATGATAAGGATAAACATAAACCTCAATATCCTTTCCTCGTTTGTGGTGATGATCATTACACGAAAGATTGTCCACGACACGTCGAGGTTACTAAGTTCCTCCAAGGGACTGGGAAACCTCCTACACCCACCGTTTTGTCACAACCTTTCCCTTCTCAACAACAAGCCCAATTGGTCATTCATGACCAAACTTCTCCTTCTACCACATCCTATGTCCTTATGTGTACAAGTGACTCTAAAACGAATGAAGTTGCAGTCGCAACTCGAGCCAAAGATTACTCTTCGTCGAAGGAAAAAGTTGATGATTTACCACCTTCGTTGGTTCAACCTCCTCCCTCCATTTCACCTCCAAATGTTCCTCTTCATATTGAAAGACCAGGTCTCAATACATTTCTTCACCCCCCTCCAAAGGGCGTTGTTTGAAAGTCATCTTTTAACCCTCATGCACGTGCTGCACAAAACTATAGTATTGTAGAAGACCTTGCGCAAGAACCCTCTGTGATGTCAGCTCTCAAAGTCTTTCAAAGTTGTCTCACTCAATGAAAGGCGTTCTTAAAATCCATTGGTGGAATTGACCCCACAGATACTAATTTAATAACATTTGACCTGGAATATCACGTTCCTAGGCTCCCTCCTTAGTTATCATTTCAGATCCAAGTTGTCATTGAAAGCAAGAATATATGTAGAACCATTATTGATGAAGGAGGCTCAACTTGCATCATGTCTGTTACTTGTTGGAAATCTATTGTCTCTCCTACCCTTACTGAGTCACACAATACCCTGTACAGGTTTTAAACCTTACGGTGTTCTTCCCTCATTGTATATTACATTGGAAGGTAAATCGATCAATGTCAAGGTTGAGGTCTTCGATGCACCTCTTGATTACAACCTTTTACTTGGTCGTAGCTGGATTGATTCCATGCATGCAGTTGTGTCTACCCTTTTTCGTGTGTTATGTTTCTGGCACCAAGGAAAGATCATCATTTTTTACCAACTGACCTTCTTTAATTTTGATTCTTGTACTAGCAACATACCCTTTATCTCGAAGACACCTCTCGGTTATGAGAATGTCAGTGTGGGTATTTTGAAAGATTCAACTTTGATGGGTAAATTTCCAATCCCACCACCTGATATTTATCCCCCTTTTGTTTCCTTTATTCAAATGATTTCCACCACTGCTCGTGAAACCCCTGCATCATATGACCCATGGATAGTATCTAGCCCTGGTGATCATCCTCTTTATGGCAACCAAATTCCCTTAAGTCCAGTCGAATTTGTGTATCAAGTTATTCAATTAGCAACCCCCTCCCCTCCTTCTCTTTGTGATTCATCTCCTGATCCGTTTCACATGATATTTCCTATTGATGAGATAATTATGTCATTCATGTCTATGGAAGACACTCCATGGGACGATGAGAATCATCGCTCCATTCTCTTCCTAGAACATGACACCATAGAGAGCTAACAACGGACTTCGGCTATGTCGATCGTTTTTGTTATTTCTTTCGTTCCTGAGTCAACACACAATGTCTTGTACGAAGGGAACTTGAGTAAAATTTCACCTACCATCCCTCTAGACATATCGATTAAACTCGGAGTCATGGAGAATGTTAATATCGGGGCCTCGTGTTCTACTGACAAGGTCCACACTTATAATGCCCTTTTCCAAGAATTATGTGACATCTTCGCCTGGAGTTATGAAGAAATGCCAGGTATTGATCCTAATATTGTTGTGCACAAGATTAAGACATATCCAGATGATAAACCCATATGGCAGAGACTTTTCCCAGTACATCCATGTAAATTCACTACTATCAAGCTTCAAGTTGAGAAACTTCTTAAATCCGACTTTGTTTATCCTATGTCTTTGACCGATTGGGTATCCAATCTTGTTCCGGTAAATAAGAATCAAGGCATGATCCATATCTGTGTATATTATAGGGATATAAATAAAGATTTTCCTAAGGACAATTATCCAACCCCTTTCATCGACCAAATCGTTGAAAACTATGCCTGAAGAGAAATCTTCTCCTTGATGGATGGTTTCTCCGGCTATAATCAAATTAATATTTTACGAGTGGATCAACACAAGACCAATTTTATTTTTTCCTTGGGGAACCCTTGTGTACCAGAAATTACCTTGCAGTCTAAAGAATGTTGGTGCGACCTTTCAGCATGCTATGTATTATGCTTTCCATGATATAAAACACATCATACAACCCTATCTTGACGATCTACAGGCAAATTTCATGCATCGTCAAGATCACCCAACACATTTACGGGCCATTTTCCTACATTGTCGATATTATCGCATACGTTTGAACCCAAACAAATGTGGTTTTTGTGTGGATTATGTCCAACTTCTCGGTTTCAATGTGTCTATACACAGGATTCGAGTAGACCCTTTCAAGGTTGAGGTGATTCTTAATCTACCTCCTCCTTCCACACTCTGTGAGCTCCAAAGTTTGCAAGGGAAGGCAAACTTTTTACGACGATTCATCCCCAATTACGTTGAATTAACGAAAGGATTCACTCGGTTGCTCAAGAAAGGTTATGACTTTTTATGGGATGACACCGTAACCAAAGCCTTTGAAGCTTTGAAACTTACTTTAATCCATACACCACTACTATTTCCACCTGATTATAGCCGAGATTACTTCGTTGCTACAGACTCTACCATTTCCATGGTCTTATTCCAAGAGGATGATTCACACGACGAACATATGATATACTATTTGAGTAGGAGTCTCGCGACTATAGAAACCAAATACTTACATGTGAAGAAACTGGCCTTGGCAGTTGTTCAAGTTTTTCAACGATTTCATCACTACATCTTGTTACACAGAACCACTGTTATTTCTGATTGCACCCCCATTCAACACATCCTTACTCGACAATTGTTGGGGGGAAAGTAATCCAAATGGATTGTTATTGTCTAGGAGTTTGACTTGGAATTTGAACGTGCTAAGTCAAAGAAATATTTGGTTTTTGCTGAATTGATATGTGACCTTCCCTCCACTGAGACAAAAAATGTGGTAGAGGATTCTTTACTTGATGAATCCCTTTTTCTGATCAGTTCTGATGACATATGGTAGAGATATAATATCATCTATCTCTAGACTCAAACTTTCTGGCCTGACCTTTCTAGTACGGATCATCATCGAATATGGTATCAAGCCCATTAATACATAATCCTTGGTGATACTCTTTACCGCCGTGGTATTGATTCCATTTTTTGATGATGATTTACCTACGATGAAGCTAAGAAAACTTTGAATGATTGTCACTCTAGAGCATGTGGCAATCATATGTTCAGGTATGCCACTGACCAAAATATCTTGCGAGCTAGTTACTTCTGGACTTCATTGTTTAAGGATTGCATTATTGTTGTCCAGAAATTCCATGCTTGCCAAACTTATAATCATAAGATCAGATCTCACCCTGCTCCTCTTCACCCTGTAGTTTCTATTGGTCTGTTTGCTAAATGGGGCATTGAATTCATGACATGTAACCCTCACTCGGTCAGGGGGCATGGATACATTATTGTAGCTATGGATTATTTCACTAAATGGGCCAAGATGATGCCTACATTCGATAACATAGGGAGAACTGCAACACTGTTCATATTCAATCATATCATTACTAGGTTTGGTGTCCCTCAAGACATCATTAGAGATCATGGTAGTCATTTCCGAAATTTCATGATGTCCAAACTTACTGAAAAGTTGGGTTTTCTCCATGAAAACTCAACCCCCTATTATCCACAGGCTAATGGCCAAGTTGAAGAAATTAACAAAGTTCTTACTATTATGATTCTACGGATGATAGGAATTCATAATACGAATTGGCACATGATGTTGTTCTCAAAATTATGGGCCTATCGGACATCCGTTAAGTTTTCCACAGGATTTACACCTTTCCAACTAGTTTATGGTATTGAAGCAATTTTGTAGATTGAATGTGATATACCATCTTTGAAACTGGTCGTTGAAATTATCCCTAACACCACTGCTGAAGAGGAACATCTTTTGTACTTGATGCAATTAGATGAAACCCATCGTGATTTCGCCTTGGTTATTGAAACTCAGAAGAAACGTATTAAAGCCAAATATGACAAGCATGTCAAGCCACGTGTTTTTTCTGAAGGTGATCTAGTTCTTCTTTACAAGAAAGATGGTGATTTGCTAGGGGCCGGTAAATTAAAACCCATGTGGAAGGGTCCTTATATTTTCAAACGAGTGTTGGAGAAGGGATCTTATGAGTTAGTATATATATGATGGAATCCCTTTGAGTGAGCCCCAAAATGGGATTTACTTAAAGAAGTACTATGCTTAAATCATTTTTGCATGAGTGATTGTACTTTAGTGTATTATACTTTTGTGTGTTTTTTCGTTGTTTGGTTTCACCCTTTAGATGCTTACCTGGTGTTGTGCTTGGTTTCCAGATGTCGATGTATTCCTTACCCTACCTTCGCTTTGATGATGGAGCTAGTTGCAGTACTCAGAACTTAGCATCTATTTCTTGGGAAATCTATGCACCTACAGATGAACTGATTAGTTTACATGGTGTTTGCCTTGGTCGTGCAACTAATAATATCATGAAATTCAGTGCAGTCATTGAATTATTGAATGACATTGTTTCACTTGGAATCCTTCATCTTGTTGTACGACTTGATTTGCAGTTAGTAATCCTAAAATTGAGTAACGTCTACTCTATCTGAAGTCCTACTTTCTTAAGGGTATATTTACGAATTCGCCTCTTGGAATTACATTTTGATTACATTGAATATCAACACATTCCTATACGTCTAAATACATTAACAGATGCATTGGATAATTATATGTTAGACAGATATTTGAGACATTTATAAATCCAATCACATTTTGTATATATAACAAGTAAGCTGGTAGAAACCTCATATATATATAACAATAAAAGTTTTACAAAAAGTGTTTTTGTCTGAGGACCAAAATATCAAAAATGTGAAGCACGTGAGTTCATATACAATAGAGCATTAAGGATGTTTCTCTCTATAACATGTGAATTCCCATGCTACTCTATAGATCAGTCAACCGATGGAAGAAAACATGCCCACTGTGTGGCGTTGGTAATGCCTCAGGATATCATCAATAGAGGCATCAGGGATGCTCATCGTGAACCCGTCCAGTTTTTTCCCTACGCTCTCATAGTTAGCAACAGCTACTCCCACTACAACATCTCTCTCCCCTCACCTCTGGATAGGGGATGAACCTGAAGGGAGGTAAGGTCCCACATCTGCATCATCGAAGATTTTTTTATTATTCATCAGATAAACAACATAAAAAAAAAAAATTATATCATTAAAAATCACAAAAAACATCATATAAAAAACATGTCCTTATTACCTATGTCCCCCCATTGGGAACCCTCAGGAAGAGCTAGGTTTGGATCTCCTCAGAAGTTTATCTTGGCATACGCGTAGTCGTCGACCATGAGCATCTGATTCCTCAACTAGTCGAATAAGACATCGTTGTACCTCAATATAGGACCAGCTACATGTCAGGTCATGAGGTCGGCCCACCTCTTCATTCTCGAATCATGTGGGGCAGGTATGCCCCACTCTACTTGTAAACACAAAACTAGGACCCTCTCTAGGAATAAGGACACCAAAATAGAACCGTATCCAAACTGTTTCAGTTCACCACTCCTGCAATTGGTTAGTTATTTTTTCATACTCTTGAGAACCGCTTCACACCAGTTGAAAACTCGGGGATCCATACACTCCAGCGCATAATGAAAATAGATCTGAAGAGCCATATGGGAAGATCCACTTGCTGCCATTCATGTGATGGTATAGAGGATGATCTATAAGGGAAAGTATCAAATGTATCTTATAGTGACTTTACCGCTATGCTTCTGAGTACCTGACACACAGTCCTCAATGATATAGTGGTTCATAGGTGCACCACCACCTCTGGTTCCTATAAGTGTTACTTGGGATCCACGATGAGATAGTCCAATTAATAAGTATATATCCTCGATATCTATCGTAAGAATGTGAGAACCCACATGAAATGCCTGCTCATTCACATCCCACATGTGAACTAGGTACTCGAGTAATCTCAGTTGGGCCCTCATACCCTGGATTTTGAATAATTTTAACAATCCACACTGTCGGAGAGCCATTACTGTTCTTAGGCCATTCCTGGAAAAGTAGTCTTCCTCCTCATGCTCTCTCTCCCTCCATTCCAACTTTTTTACCATGGAAAACCTACAATGGAACATTAAAGAGAGATTAGCATCATTATCTTCTTCCTTGGATATTTTTTATTGGTAAATACATCTTAAAAAATTTTGTCATAGGCTACAGAATCTATACAGTGCAGAGTCATCACAGGCCAACTATGGGGTTGCTTGCAAAGACCTCAGATCGTTGCAAGGCCCAATATAGGGCGCCTGCGATGACCTTCGCGCATAGGTACCCTCAAAAACTTAACTCAAAGGTTTACTTCTAACCAATCAAAAACAAATTTTAATCCATGGAAAGTTGAAAGAGATGAAAATTACATGTTCTGTGGAGACTGTTCATCGAATGATCAGTTGTGCTGTCCACCATCCGCAGTGGAAAATCAAGGTAAATGGGGGGTTTTTGAACAAGGTTTGGGTGAAATATAAAATGGAATAGTGAAATGAAGTTTTTACCCATTTTTATTGACTTATTCACTTTTTCATTTATATTTTATATATTTCACCTAAACCCTAAAATCCTAACGACTTTCCAAGTGTTGATTTTTTGCAGATAAAAAGTCTAGGAGTGAAATGTTGGAACAAGGATACATTGTTAGGTTTGTTTTTACACATTTGTCACATGTACAGATCCTTTTAGGGTTTTTTCAGGAAAAACTTCGAGCTTGGTCTTTGTTCGTTCTCATTCTTGTAAATCGATGAGAATGTAACTGAGTATACTTTTATCACTTTTTCAGACTCGTAAAGGTTATACGAAAAAGAAACCCCCTGGAGTTCCCTTTAAGATCTTTTCAGACTCTCTAAACATGAAAATATTGCCGAGCCACCTTGTTCTTTTCACGCTCATAAAATTATTTGAAGAAAACATCTAATGAGTGGTAGATTATCACTTTTTCGGTCTTGTCAGATTAACTTACGAAAAAAGGACCTTGTGGAGTTCTCTTTAAGTGTTTTTTAGACTCTCTAAACATGAAAAAACCCTGAGTTTTCTCTCTTTGGACTCATTAAACAAACATCGAAAGACCCATATGGGATCGAACCATTCCTTCTTAGGGTTCATTAAATATACTCCGAGGGACTTATCTGAAGGATGAGCTTAGATCAGCAAGCATATGTTATCCTCCTCAATCTTGAGTAAAAATAAAGAGGTACTCACCAGAAATGGTGGGGGGAAATTGGGAAAGAAATGTGTCTCTGTATCTATGTTAGTGGCAGTAATAGTCGCTTTTGAACATGACACCCCCCTTCGTCATTGTATCTGGTTTGGGAAATCCATTCGTATCTCGTTTGAATATCTTCATATCCATATGTTGGGTCCTCCTTGAGTGAATGCTGCCAAGACCATTGTCTTTTCGTTCATATGTTCAAGAGAAGTCTAACCTAAATAAGCCTTCTATCGATTTGACCATCTACAGTTATAAATATTCTACCATGTCGACCTTCCTTGTGTCAGTTTCAAATCACTTTATACTCTAATTTACCTCAAATCTGTTACATATTTCATGTCATTGATGGGGGATACATCAAGGCCCTCATGTGACGAGTCTTTTCATGTCGACTTCAACTCATTATATGAGAACGAGACTTAGAAATAATTTAGTACCTTAGAGCCTTCATGCCTCAATGGAAGGTTTCTTCTCTTTCAATAGTGGGTTCACATCATTGACCCCAGATTGGAAGATTCTATCGAGTGTTTGACTTCAACTCATTTATTCACATTCGTTGGATTGTACTAGGGTACCTTAGGAGTCATTGACATCAATGGTGATTTCCCTCACACTTGTTAATCGTTTTCATTAATGATCAGTAATCAAGTAGTTTCTACCATGTTCGACTTCAACACCTGTAATCAAATGGCTAGATTCGTACTTAGAGATGATGGAAATGAAGACTGTGGATATAATCATTTTGATCCAGGTTGTGATGGAGTATTCATGATTTGTATTGAAACATAGATCCACTTTGTATGTCTCGTGGCTATGTCCAAATTTGAGTCATTTTAGAGCATAGATCCACAGTGTATTCTTGGTGGCTATTATGATTCACAATGACATGGATCCATAGTGTATATTTAGTGACCATGAATCACTTGACATTTTGTAATCTGAGTATGGGAATGCCTATCTCAGACACTGGTGTATTATTATGCAGAGGCTTGATTGTTTGCAAGTTCCCGATCGATGCGCTCCTTGTTCCCGACACACATTCTACAAAGTATTTTGGTTTTCATGAGTTCTACTATCATACTTTGGGGGTCATTTTGTTACACATTATTTTTGTCACCCCATTGATCCATTGACAAACATGTGTTCATGTTCCCAAAAAGAGTCTTTCTCCATGAAGAAGATGACTAGATTTATCTTATCAAAAACCCTATTAAGGAAGTTCGTCATAGGATGCACTATACACAGGGTGTGACGATGCCTGATCATCTCCCCCTGCTCTAAAGTTGGGCTACGATGTCTCCACGGGCTTCTCTACAACTAGGGTGCGACGATGTCAAAAGACTAATAAAAGGTCAAATTTCATGAAAGTTCTAGAAGATGAGGTGGCGTCCAAATGGTTTGGATCTTACTCGCTTCTCTGATTTGGTGGGATCATCCTAATCTCTTCAACCATCTCTCTTTCCCCTATATAAAGAGGGATCTCTCATGGAAAATTCTAAGGTTTATTCAAGCAAGATTAATATTGAATAGGCTAAGAATTGGATGAGGAATTCTACTTCAGTTCATACTTGAGGGCTTCATTTTAGTTCATCAAGTCATTGTGGATCTTCTTCATTCAAGGTTGGAGAAAGTGTGTGTGTTAGAGAAAAAGGCCATCGGAAGGGGACCTTGCAACATCAAGGATTTTGGTTGTAATCTCCACTTTCATTTAATATGATACAACAATATGTTTCTTTCCCATAAAACTATTCTTATTGTATTGTATGATTCCTTGATCACATGCATAAGTTCTTGTTGAGTACATTGTGTTTCTTTCACTTTGGTTGGTTTGTGTTCCCTTGCAGATTCAATATCACAAGAGCATTGAAGTGGAGCTAAGACGACAATGGCAAGAGGAAGTGACATTTAAAAGGTATGTTTCCCATCTCTTGTTAATTAGTAAACTCAATGATTAGACCTTAGGGAAATTTTCATGTTCTGTTCTGTTTTGTTCTAGTTTCCAGTGGAATCTAGGGAGATCAGTTTATGTCCGCATTTACCGATTAATCCTATAACAGTGGTTGTTCAAAATGTAAAGGGTTGAATAAGAACCCTCAACATGTCACATTGTCCCATTATATTAATGATCGAATACCAAACGTTGATGGTCTAATACCTCCCACTACAGTCAAGAATCCAATAGGTGATATAGAAAAGACACATAGGAATACCTCCATATGATCCTTTTTTTTAAATTTGCAAGCCATATCAACTACTTTTCATCCTAAATTGGCCAACTTGTCTCCTTATGTTGATTCAACGAAGAGTTATTATAGTGAGCCAAAGTATGATATCAGTACTACCCAAAACATCTCTACTAGGATATCCAAAAATTTGTATGATCTAAGAGAACAAATGTCCAAGTACAGACCAAATTTGTTTCAAATGTTGGAAGTGTTGGCATTATTGATTGTGTGTTGTCATTGATGGCAACATGAATAAAAAATGTACACTAATCAGAGAAAAAGGAATATCACCTTGGGGAAGAAGCAATTCATGATCATTGTTTGATCATGATAGGATCAACAATGATCCTATGTTCCTAAAGTGCGTGAGAGGTAGCATACAGAGAATTCATGTACAAAAGGAGTAAAGAATGTACAAACAGTTATTAAAATATCAAGAGAAATAGAGTATTGTGATTGTGTATAGACAATGCATAAATGAGCGCACTGAAACAAAGATCAGAAGGGAAAGCACATTGCAGTAGTGCTATCAGGGTTTAAATCCCTAGTGTAAACACCAAAATAACCAAGGAAGAATCTTGTATGTTGATGTAGTTCTCGGGACAATCCTGGACCATCACATCATGTAGAAGCTAGAGCCTACATAGAAAAATCCCTTTTAAAAGATCGTGGAATCCTAATCATCCATTCAAATTTTGGGAGTAATCATCAAATCAATTAGAGCCATTAATCGAAAGTGACTAAACAAGAATCGTCAGATCTCATGGAGAAATTTGGGTGAGTCCTCAGCTATTGGATCAAGAAGGATATAGAAATCCTCAGGAATGCAGAGCTTTTCCACTTCGGAGATTATGGGAACTAAGTTAAAAGGTGTCAAAATCAAAAAGTAATGCCAACCATTGGATCAAGAAGGTCGAAATCACTATCGTTAGATCAGTTCGGGATCTATCATGATCGTTATATAGAACCAAGTGGAATGAAAGGATAAGCGTACCCCATAAGACAAGAAGTATTGAAACCTCCGAAGTCGTGAAGTGAATGCCGAGTGTCAGAACTCATGGAGAAAATTCGAGTCAGTCTCAATCATTGGATCAAGTGGAAGGATAGGATAAGTGGGGCCAAAGGCACAAAGTACCAGACTAAAAAAATGTCGTCGAATCAAGACAAGGGAAGATCTATGGTGGTATATATATTCAATGCTTTGGAGATAAATGGAGGAATGTAGAAAGCATCCACAATCTTCTGAAGTCTTGGAATAGATGGAAACCATCCACCTGAACTAAATATTAAGTTAGAATCGTTGATCTCAGAACTTCAGGAGTAATGCTAGACATTGTATTAGCCAACATGAGGTGCTGACTGAGAGTAAGTGGTCACTATCATTTTATGACTTATTCGGTAGGTACAACTCTAGGTGATTTGAACAAACATTAGATTCGTAATACCCCAGAGTCTCGGAGAGCCGAAGTTTTGAAATACAAACAACCTTTAGATCAAGAACTTTGGGAGCAATATGAACCATTAGATCAAGAAATCTAGAGCCATGATCCAAGAGGGAGACATGTGGCATAAGACAAAGATTACACATGGTAAAATTAGTTGGTGACAAGTGTCAAGGTCTATATGGAACTTTAGGTATACAAAATTCATGAATCAAGGTGACATGTGGCAAAAACTGATCCAGTTCCATGTCAACAGTGATGTCAACAAGCCATATCACTTCGGGGGAATTGAAAAAACTTAAAAGTTGTAATATCTCAGATTCCTAGAGTGTCGAAGCCCCGAGATAAGATCTAACCATTTGTCGAGGAGGAAGATCCATGGTCTAGATCCAAAAGCGCAAAGTAGCGTACATAAATTTTATGGACACATGTCATCTCAAGATTAAAGCACACATGGGAAGGACATTAACAAAACACCTTGTTGATTTTGCGTGGATCGTCCACTCAACCACAGATTAAGTCAAAATTGTTCGATCTACTAGTGAAATAGAGTATATGCACTTTGACAACATTTACTTTGGGAGAGTTGGAAGATTACAAAGGCCGAAAATCCTGAAGGTTGGAGTACCGAAGGACTTGGTTCCAACATTGGTCGCATGATGAGATAAAGAAGCTAATAAGGAGTGCAAAAGGGCCTAGAATTAAATAAGCCCTCGGAAATTTGAATACGGTCTCATGTAAGGGAATAAGGGGGAAAAGAGAAAGCACTAATAGAACAATGCTTGGAATGGATAATCTTGTGGTTTTGAACCTGCGGTCACATAAAGGAAAGATTAAGTGCATGGGTCTTAACTTTGTTTCCTGTAGGAAACCCATGAAGAACACCATAACAGTATCGAGAGTTGGTAAAAGCTCAAATATGATTTGTTGGAGAACTGGGGACGCGGTAGAAGCATAAGAATGAAATAAAGAGGTATGGGATCGAGTTAAAATAAATCGATCCATACATGTGATCGATTCATGTCTCGAAGAGTTGGTTCTCTAAAGATAATTTGTGTCCTTCACAATCATAGATTATTCTTTATAAACTTTGTAATTCTTGTTAAGTATACTTATATAATTGATTCTTAAATACAAGTCTATTGTTGATCTACTGTGATGATAAATAGAAAAACAACGTAATAACTAATTGTTTAAAAAGGTAATACTAATTCACCCCCCCCCCGCTCTCAGTATTTCCAATAGAAAGGTAGCGATGACTTCCCTCTTCATATCATTTTGCAAATTAAATAACAAACCTATTACAACCGAGCTTTGTATGACGCTTGGTCGTCTTCCATGCATGTGCCCGATGTTGGAACCAAATTCTCTTTTTGTGGTAATAGTTATATGATTTCCAACTCTAAAATAGACGTTGCAAATATTGTGTTGTTTATCCTTTCACATGTATCCGTTGCTCCCAAATAATCAGTAGCACTTATGCCATATTGTGGTCCTCTTTATAGTGTGTTTCACTACTTGAATATTGTTAAATACAAACAAAGAATTTCCATGTATAGTATGTACATGAATGGTTATGCTTCTAGAAATTTTAACATGAAAAAAATGTTATATATCGACGATCATCCACGAACTCATGGGAACATTGCAGGGTTCATAAATAGTTGGAGGTCCTCATTATTTTGTACAAATTGTTCCTTTGAGGAACACTCCAATGAAAAAGAGTTCTTTATGAAAAGGAAGGAATCCATATTTGTTGTTGTGCATGTAATACATAGTTTTTCTCCTGGTGACGAGTTTCTGATAAACTATAACTTTTGTAGACCACCAATTGCTCGTCAAAAATTCCTTGCATTGGCTCTACCATTAGACGTCCCCTTAGGGCGTAAGAAAAAGATGATTCAGTAATTGTATTTATGGATTTTCAATGGAACTAATGTAAATGTATTTCTTAATTTGGCATTTGTATTATAAAGTGGTTGGTTGTATGTTAGACTCATTACATCAAAGATGGGGACTAAGCCCTATAACATCTACACATGCACTTTTGTTTATTTTATTTATTGAGTTTTCTTAATATTTTTTATATTTTTAAATATTAATATAAAATTAATTTAATTTAATATTCTTTTATTAAACAAATAATTAATTTATTCACTAACCAAATCTAATACTTACACGTTCTTATGAGGATATTTATAAAGTTGGAGCAAAAAATCATAAAGTCATTTAAAATAAATTGTGTATATTAAAATTCAATATTATTAATGATTTCATTTTCATATTTAATCATTATAATTATAATAAATTCTCTTAAATATAACAATTATAAATTTAATTATGAACAATTATTATATGCATTGTCAATAAAATAAATGAGAAAAAAACATTTCATAAGAGTATTTTTTCTTTGTAAACATGTTTAATAAACATATTGTATCTTGCCCCCGGATGGGGTGACAGGGTGGATTGGAATATCGAGTGATGGGACTATAGGCCATGTGGATGACCAATTGGACACACCCCTGCCACGCTCATGCATGCACAACATCAGCCATGTGGACGAGTAGTTGGACTCTCCCCTGCCATGTTCAAGCATGCATGTCTTTGGTAACCTATACGTCAACGCTCCCTTGGGCCCAACCACTACACCATTCCATGATATATAAATGCTTAATCCATGCATCAATAACCAGGCCTCCAACACCTAGTTGTCAAAGCACCTGGAAGAGGAAAACAACACATGGAAATCGTTTGACATTGGGTGATCAATACAACAGATAAAGAGGTAAATCAATGAAGTAGTTAACTTAAAAGGTATGTAGTAAAACTGCCTCGATGGTTGGATCCTTCGAGATTTTAGGTCAGGGAAGCATGAAAACAGAGGATGGAAAATATCTCGGGTCATTCGACTATCCCAAGAACCATATGAACTGGTCAAACGCTCAAAGGTGTGCAGTTTGGAGAGTTATGGCAAGAGAAGGCAACCATAGCTGGCAATGCCACAAGCTGACCCTCAGTCCACCATGCATATACATTCGACTTGGGTTTGGTAAACAAGTATAGAGCGAGAACGCTCCCCAAAGATGTTCTCGTCGTGGTTATAGAAAAGGAAGGGGCTCACCTTCGGAGCCTTCCTCAAGCCATATATTCAAGAGACTTCCAATGATCCACGTTCAACATGACACCCAAGCGACAACAATGGTGTTTTAGGAAGTAACTATGCCTCACATCCGAGAGAAATTGGAAGAGGTCAAGGACAACATCTGGATGGAAAGGACTCTGACACCGACTCAAGAGGTGGATGCAGGTATTATTACTTGGGTGCCTAACATAGGAATCTCGTGTGGGCGCGAATCCAAATATTGGCAAATAGTGGAACTCTACTGACATTTAAAAATGCTTTTGGGTCAAATGTTGCAGACATGTGAGGAAGATCAAAACACCACTCAACTCCAACTGGACGAATTCCATCTGCTCATTCCTGAGGTTTTGGCATGGTTCCCTTCCACTAGCTTAACAATGACAACATGACCTAGCAAGCAAGAAGCTCCAACCCCTCCCCATGGGTCTTAGGCTCCCCCTCTGTCCGAATAATTAGTATTCTTTACATTTTTCTTTTTGTAAGAGCAGGCGTCACCATGTTTTAGCCTCTAGAAGCTATCATAATTCTATATATAAATCTTATTTATATATACAGAGGGTAGATAAAAATTGTCTTCAAATTGTTTGGACAGAAAAACTCTTTCTTTATTGTTGGTCTAGTTTCTCCAATTGAAGAACAACAACTAAGACTTTTTGTATCAATTATTTATAGCTAGAATAATATATTTTTCCTTGTTTACTTGCAAAAAAAAAACATATTGTATCTTGTTGGACTACAAACAATTTACCTTGAAGAATAATTAAACATTATATGACATTAACAGTTAAAATTTTTTGTAATTACAAACCAAAGTAAACAATTTCATAAAACTAAAGTTAAACATTATATGGAAAATGTAAATTCTAATGAGCGATACATCTTAAATTTAATTTAAAAAAAAGAGAAATCATTAGCGTACTTATAATATGTTTTATAAATAAAACAACAACAACATCAACATGATTTTAAAAAACACAATATACATGTGTGTTGTATCATTTATAGTGCACCGGTACAATTATTACATAAAAATGCATCAAGAAACAATTTAATTGACAAAGTACGTATGAAAACTTCTACAATTAAAGTTTTGCAAAGGTTGTGCTTTCTGAATGAAATCACTCTTCGGTGCCTCTCATAATTTAGCACATGAACTCAATCCTCTACCACTTCCTTAGTGCTATGCCTCACATCTCCTCCTCCACGGGCCACTCGACTTTCTCCAAGATACCATCCTCGTGATTCTTGTAGCCATAATATGGACTAATGTCAATTCATTTGTAAATCGCATACCTACACCTCTTCTTCTACGCCTCAAGGGAGCTTATCGAATATCTCTTTGAGGATGGGGAGGAATTTCGTAGCCCCAAAGTATCTATAACTGGGGCCCCTATTGATGGAATTGGGCATCAACTTTGTTCCCTTCCAAGTCCACCATCTTTCCCCTTACTTTGGCATAATTATGATTGCCAAGTTCTATGATTAGATATCCCTAATGCTCCTTTTCCATGATATGCAAGAAATGACCCTAGTGGATGTCTTAATTATAATGTTGTTCAACCTCAAGAATGGCCTAAGGTCCATACTGTATATTTAATAGAAGTTAAGAAGAAAAATTGGAAAAACAATTGTTGATCCATAAGCTTTTTCAACATGTTTTATCACTAAATATTAAGCATTGCCTTGGTCTTGCCCTACTCCTCCATGAGATCCTCACTCATGTACTTACTAAGAAGCTCATGTTTCTTCCTCTCCATAACCATGCACTCGATCGATTTCTCATCTAGAAGGGGCACATGGAAAACGTACTCTCTCTCTCTCTCTCTCTCTCTCTCTCTCTCTCTCTCTCTCTCTCTCTCTGTTGTTNCCTAATGCTCCTTTTCCATGATATGCAAGAAATGACCCTAGTGGATGTCTTAATTATAATGTTGTTCAACCTCAAGAATGGCCTAAGGTCCATACTGTATATTTAATAGAAGTTAAGAAGAAAAATTGGAAAAAAAATTGTTGATCCATAAGCTTTTTCAACATGTTTTATCACTAAATATTAAGCATTGCCTTGGTCTTGCCCTACTCCTCCATGAGATCCTCACTCATGTACTTACTAAGAAGCTCATGTTTCTTCTTCTCCATAACCATGCACTCGATCGATTTCTCATCTAGAAGGGGCACATGGAAAACGTACTATCTCTCTCTCTCTCTCTCTCTCTCTCTCTCTCTCTCTCTCTCTCTCTCTCTCTGTTGTTGGTTTCCCTTGTCCTGCTCTCCCATTTCTTCTACCTGTTATAGCAATATTTGCCTCACCATTGCTATGTTGCACAGAGGGCATTTTTCCATTTCCCTACGTAGACTTATAAACCCCTTTTTGATAAATCCAAAGCCAAAAATATATTTTTTTCCACATATACGCTCCCTAACTTCTTTGCAAGATGCGTATACACTTGATGCTCCACTACAGCTCGCGTATATCGGGATTTGTGCCAGAAAATAAAAAATGAGGTTGGGTTTCCATGTCACGACAAAAGATCTCTGATATTTGGCCTTCCATATACTGGAAACGTTCCGACTCGACCCTTCAGTTGCATTCTGGAGGCTATAAGAGCACAATTTTGAGCTATGGAAAAAGAGGAGAAAGCATTCAACTTTAAGAGCAAAGTTACTCTGGAGAAATTACTTCATATTAAGTCTACATCCCTTTGTCCCTCAAGTTTGAACGTAGTGTTCAGCCCCCAAGCTCTTTCCTTATTTTTGAGAGGAACTCATTACCTCTTTGCTATGAGCTTGCCTTCTATGGAGGATTGAAGTGGTGGAGACCCAGTTGGAAGGAACTTGGTTTCTTGGTTTCGAACCGTGACGAAACGGAAGTCTGTAATGTTGATACTTCTTTTGATTAATTATTAATAGAAATACTCCTTTCTCATCCTATCAATATCTTGCAAATATATGATTATTATCCATGGGCATATTTGTAATGTTTATTAATGGATTGTGTTATCTGATGTGCTAACTCATTTTATATATTGTCACTATATACTTGCATCGCTTGTTTATTAAGAAATTCTTGCAGGTATAAGGCTTTGGGTCAAAGTGCTCAATGGTGGAACAACATCAAACGATTCGATCAAGGTAGGATTATTCCTCGTATTGCACATTAGTTTATATAGCACATGTTGGAATTGAGTTGATTTCTGCATTCATACTTGTCTATTGTGGTTTACCCTTGGCCATAGAGAGTTTTTCCCTTATAACAGAATTGGAAACTCCGCTAGGGATAGATATTCTTTCTAAGGGTTGAAGTACTTTTTCTTCTTACATTTCTCTTTTTCCTTTGTGTTTCTTGTTGTATCACTGCTGGACAGATTCTTTTCACTTTGGGTCTGAGTTTTTCAGCCTTTTATCCTTGCCTAGCCTTGTTTTAAAAGATATACGCCCTTTTTTCCTTGACAACCACGTATACACGCTTGTTGTCCCACTGCAAGAAGTGTATATACACCCTTTTCTCTTGAACAGTCACGTATACCACTTCCCCTTGCTTGCTTTCTTGGTTTAGTGACTGTTGGGTAGGTTTTGAGGATCACTGAGCCTTCTTAGGTCTCTGTGGTGTCTGTTGAGATTATCTGGGATGACAGGAAACCTGTTTGGAGTTGAATTTTTGGGAGGCATCTTTCTCTTTGTTTTCCATTTTTTATTTTTCCTTGGTAGTTGGGTTGTCTACTTAGCTATTTGTTATTCTACTCTAGTGATTTCGTTTATACACAGTAGAAGTTACATATCAAGTCACTTATCATTCCATGCATTTTCTTTTTAATACATTGAAGATACAAAAAAATAGGTATTTTTCATTGGTTGGTATTTTTGTCTTGGAACCTTTATCATTAGCTTAGCACATTTAGCGAAAGATTGCATTTTACTTCTAAGTTGTAAAGTTAAAATTGAATATTTCACTATTTTTATTTAGCATATCATTCACTGAAAAGTTGAAGTTAGGATTTGCTTTGTATATATTTTTATTTTCATGAAGAATCATAACACCATGCGTTTCATTTCCATACCTTTTTTGAGTAGTAATGGCCAATAAAATTTATGCTTTAAAATAAAATTGATTAGTGACGATTTTATTGTTTAGGGTGCACAAACTAGCCTAGGATTTAGTGCCTTGGAATAGAATTTTATGAGTAAACTTATCCAAGGCAATTAAATCAACGTATGTGTCTGAGACAGGGAGTTGAGAAATCCATTGTATAATTGGTAATATCAGGAGGCTCTGCTCACATCGGAGTTAAGCACAAGGTCACGTGAAGTTTTTTGAAGGGATAACCCCTGGATACTCACCTAGCGTCACAGATATTTCTGTGGATTTATTCGTATTTGGGGATCTTTCTAGTATCCATACCTTTGTGAGAGGCGGTACTTTCAAGGTTTCAGGCTTTGCTACCCTGCCCATACGGTAATCTAGACATACGATTATTCGCCTGTGCATCAGTTATACAGTGGTTGATTAGTTGCTTGACTTAGGTTTCTCATAGGTTACTTGCAGGGGTTATTCTGCTTGTATCCTGAGTGAGATAGGGGTCGGATAGCACACAACCTTTATGGAAAATTACCTCTCCGGGGGGATCTAACCGACTGGTTGTTAAGCCTACGAGGGCCCTTATAACTGATTATGTTACCTCCAAACTTTAGTAGGGAGTCTCAGGTCCCTCCTGGATGAGGCATACCTTCTTTAGCAAGGGAGGCCACTCAGCCACTTTAGCCCATTTGCATGCATATTGGTTGTTTGAATTTTTGGTATGCTATTTGATTACTAGTTGGCCTTAGGATATCTTTTTATTTGTTGAGAGTCATAATTCATCGTGGAGTCAGACCAGTTTCCTCACTAGTCTCGTCGATTGTTACAGTTACCACCAGTTTTCGAGCTATTTCCTTCTAAAAGGCGTAGAGTTATTAGGAGTGGTACACACACATCCACTTTTCAGTCTTGTGATCCCACAAGGATGAGTACTGAGTCTAGTCTTCATAACACTGGGAGTTCATCAACTCCCAATCCCACTATAGTTAATTTCACTCCTTCGACACCTGCAACCGCTACAATTACAGTGACGAAGGCCTACACCGATACTATGGCTCGTCCCATAGTCAATGCTTTGTCTCTTGCCTCTAACCCTTTTGGGGGTTTTGGCCACTCACCGAGTTACAATGTTCAAACCATCCCCATGGCTACTAGTCCATTTTCTTATGGTATGCCAAGTTTCACTTCTCAGTTTTCGACTACCATCCCAACTACTGGCCATAACGCTAGCCTTGGACCTGGGGGCACTACACCTCCTTACACTCATTTTCTATTTGGTAGCTCTCATGTTCCCCAAGTGAATCCTAATGTAGGAAGTGTCCCCTTCCTTAACCCTGGGTCTAATCCTTCTACGGCTGGATGGAACAACCATTCTGGTGGACAAGTTCCACCCTATATCCCTATCCCCTTGGTGCCAAACTTGACCAATAATTTTGGCATAACGAATCCACTTCAATCCTCCAGATTCCCACCTGGAGGAGGTCAGTATTATGTCTTGGGAACCCCCCAACCTGGATTTAATCCAGTTGGGGGAAGTTTTAACAACCCTCATTTTGGAGCTAATCCAACTGGGGGCAATTTTCATAACCCTTATCAAAACATTCCTGTTGGAATGATGCCCAATCCATATTTCATGAATACACCCAGAGGAGGGTCTTTTAATTTTGGACAACATTATAGTCCTTACTAGAATCCTGGATGGAACGCAGCTCCTAATACTCAGTTTTTTGTGAGAGGATGGGGTCAGGTGTCACAACCTCGTATTCCCTTTATGGCCATGCTTAATCTTCTATATTTGTCCAAACTAATGAATGACCTAGTGAGTCATGATCCCACATGGCCCCCTGTCCCCACCAAGCTTCCATCAGACATTCCAAAGTTTGAGGGTAAGAATGGCAAGGACCCTGGTGATCACGTCACTACTTTTCACCTCTAGTGCTCATCGAATTCTTTGAATCATGATTCTTTTAGATTACGATTGTTTCAGTGAACTCTTATCGGGATTGCGTCACAATGGTATATTGAGATACCTAGGGGGACATATGGGTCTTTTCAACAGTTAGTGCTAGCCTTTCTTAACCATTTTTAACTACCCATTTGTTATGATGTTGGCCTTGAAATTTTGTCAACTTTACGCCAGGGTTCAGGCACTCCTATTTCAGACCATATCCAGGAATGGCGTAGGCAAAGACGGTTAGTCAAGACTCGCATAACCCAGACCTTTCTTTTAGAATGGTTTTTAAAGTCTTTGCATGTTCCTATTTCAAAGGACGTTGCTACTTTCAGGGTCTTCAACCAGGAAGAGGCCATTTTTAGAGCCAAAAAATTTTATTTGATCTATGCTCAGTCTGGGATGTTATACCACCTTCTTCCTGACACACCGCAGTTGGCTCATGATCCTAGATAAAGTCCTGGGCCCCATGTCAATGGAATTATGGGGTCCACCAATATAAAGTCCACAGACTCGGCAATGAATTCTATCGGAGGACCAGCTTCATCTGGATCCTCCAAACCCACCCAATCGGTGGATGTACATTCTGTGCAATCGTTGAAAAAACCAAATGGTGACCAAAAACCAGATGGGAATAAACGGAAAGGTCAAAATAATCATAGAGGTGGGAAGAATAAACCCAAGGACAAGGATAATAATGGAAAACAGAACGATAATGCTGGAGAGGGAAAGAAAGAAAAGTGTAAGGTTAATTTTCCTTGTAAACTTTGTACTAATGATCACCTTACACACTTATGCCCCAAACTTGCGAAGGCTATGAGGCTTTTAAATATTTCACCCACTGTGCTAACGAATCCTTTTCCTCACAACCAACACCTAGCCTCGAGTTCTTCGAACGCCGGAAATGTGCCTGGTGGGATTCAAAACCCACCACTGCAAGATGGCGACCATGTTTGTATCAATATGGTCAATGAAAAAATCGATATAGCCACTCGCTCTCGAGATTACAGCTATTCAAAAGCTAGTACCAGCCTAGAAGCTCCTCCTCCAGCCCCGAAGATGAATTTACAGATCGAGAAACCAAAGCCACCACCTCGTATTTTGAAAGGAGTATTCAAGTGCTCTACCCATAACCCTAATGCTAGAGCCACCCATAACTACTCTATTGTTGAGGATCTGGGCCAAACACCTTGTGCAATGTCTTCTTTGAAGGTACTTTAGACGTGTCCATCACAAAGGAATGCCTTACTCTTTGCCTTGGGAGCTCTAGAACCTAGTGGCTCGAAGATCATCAAGTTTGATGTCACGGACATGAAGCCTCACTTACCCTACCATGTGGCTTTCCAAATCCACATGGATTATTATAAATATACCATCAAATGAGCAGTCGTTGATGAAGGTGCTTCCACTTGTGTAATGTCCTTAGTTTGTTGCAAATCTATCGGTTCTCCAACCCTTTCAAAGTCATCGACCATGTTGATCGCATTCAATGGTCATTCCTTCCACCCTCATGGTATTCTCCTCGCCTTTCCGATCCAGTTAGGTGGGAAGACGGTAGAGGTGGAAGTAGAGGTAGTTGATGCACCTCTCGATTATAACCTATTACTAGGTCGCAATTGGACTTATTCTATGGTTGTCATAGCATCTTTCGTTTTCCGCACGCTTTGTTTTTCTCATCAGGGGGAGATTGTGAGGATCAACCAGTTATCCTTTGCGTAGTCTATCCTGAACTCATATGTTGGGCCATCGATCCCTGTGATCGGAAATTCTCATCCAACAACTGAGAATATCTGTGTCGGAATGTATTCTTCCCTCATGGGTACTTTCGACTTTTTGGAACCAACTCACCACATTTACGCCATGTCCAGTACGCCCGCTTCAGTAAAGAAGTCCATCCCTTTCCGCACTTCTTATTCTAGTGACCCTTGGACCCTACCTTCTCATACTTTATCGATTGAAGGTCAGTCACATGTTGGCATGGATATGCCACTATCGGTAGAAGAGATTTCATATCAAGCTATCCTCTACTCTTCTGTCGATCTCAATCTTCTTCCCTCGTAGACGGTCAAGGAGGATCCAGTTCTTAGGCCCATCTGGGCCACTTCGTTATCTTGTTCACATGATTTTTTGGTTGATAATTTTCCTTCGGATGAATCCATCCTTGAAGCCATGAATGTTTTCGAGAGACCTTGGGACGATATGCATCATCGATCTTATTTTCTCCCAATTCTTGAAAGAATTGAGTGAGATGATTTTAAATATACCCTGAGTGAGATAGTTGGTCACATCGTAGTTCCACTTGATACACATGGCATTTACACCAAAGGGAATATGGTGAGTATTTCTTCTACCATCCAGAACGATGTCTCTCGTACCCCTGGCAAGATCGAAAATGTAAATATAGGTGCAGATTGTTTGCCGGAAGAGATTCTGATCTACACCAACCTCTTCAAAGAATTCCGAGACGTATTCTCTTGGTCATATGAAGAGATGTCAGGGATCGACCCCTATATTGTCAAACATGAGATTAGGAATTACCCGGATGCTAAACCTATTCAACAACGTCTTAGAGCTATTAATCCTAGGAAGGCCCCCGCCATTAAGGTAGAGGTAGAAAAGCTACTTAATGTCGGCTTTATCTACCCGGTTCCCTTGACTGAATGGGTATCCAACCCAATTCCGCATGTGTATGGACTTTTGCGACCTGAACAAGGCTTGTCCTAAAGATAACTTCCCCATGCCTTTCATTGATCAGATTCTTGATGAGTGTGCGGGAAGTGAAATATTTTCTTTTATGGATGGATTTTTTACGCTATAACCAAATCCAAATCAAACCCAAAGACCAACATAAGACGGTTGGGGGGCATCAACACGTTATCGTGGTTGTCGAATACATTACCAAGTGGTCTGAAACCATGCCTACCATGAAATCCGATGGGAAGACTGCATCTTTTTTCGTATTCAGCCAAATTATCGCCCGGTTCGGTATCCCGAGTGAGATTGTCACTGATCATGGCAATCATTTTCAAAATGAAATGATGATATAACTAGCGTCTAACCTGGGATTTAAAAATGATCACTTGTATCCTTATTACCCCCAGACAAATGGGCAAGTAGAGGCCATCAATAAGTCTCTCAAGACCATCTTGCAAAAAACTATCAGTTGAAGCAATTCCAACTGGCACATCATGTTATATCCCACACTTTGGGCATACCAAACCTCGGTTAAGACTGCCAGCGTTTTTTCTCCTTTTCAGTTAGTACACGGTGTGGAGTCGATACTTCCCGTTGAATGTGAAATCCCTTCTCTCAAATTGGCAGTTGAGCTCCTACCTGACACTTCGGATTTAGAGAGACACCTTGTACACCTAGAGAGTCTTGATGAGAAGCGTCGAGATGCCTTCACGGCTATCGAGGCAAACAACAAACATGTCAAGGTTCAGTATGATAAGTCTATCTATCCACGGTTGTATGTTGAGGGTGACTTGGTCCTCTTGTATGACCAAGCCAAAGAACTTCTAGGTGAAGGCAAGTTTAAACCCATGTGGCACGGTCCTTATATTGTGCGACATGTTCTAGAAAAAGGAGCCTACAAGTTGGAAGATTATGAAGAGAATAAATTGGTTAAGCCCAGAAATGGGCTCTACTTAAAAAGGTATTACACTTGATCCCTGGGCTTGGGAAAAACCCTTTGTATACTAATGTAAATTTAGTGCATATACACATTTCCCCCCTTTTTATCTTTAGCTTGCTTATCGATTTTTCCCTTTTGTTGGTAGATGTCAATGGAGTCTTTGGTCTATGTAGGATTTGCAGATGGAGCCAGTCGTCATACATGGAACTTAGCTTCCGCTGCTTGGGTGATTTACTCACCCAAGGGTCTGCTGGTCTCTTCAGGTGATGTATGCCTAGGGCCATCTGTTGTAACATATTTCGGAAATTGCTCTACTCAGTATTTTCATCCCAAATGTGTTTGAGGATCACATCTTATTTCCAATTATCTATAACTTGCATCAGATTTGTTGAAGGACTTGTAGGACCTTTTGGAAAGAAAGTGTTTGTTCTGAGTTCCTTCACTGATATTTCTCAGAGAGCCACATTACACGAGATTGTACAAGATTATGGATAGGTAACCATTGATCTGCAGAAGCTTACAACACCTTCAATGCAAGGATTGGAGATTTTTGGCTTGCTCGGCTTATAGAGAACAATAAGAGCCCTGATGCAACTTTAACAACAGGAACAATGGGGTACCTTGCTCCTGAGTATTTGTTCTCAGGAAAAGCCTCAGACAAAACTAATGTCTTCAACTTTGGGGCAGTTGTTTTGTAAGCTGCTTGCGGAAGGAGAGCTATTGAGGCAGATATGCAACCTGGGGAGAGTAATTTGGTAGATTAGGTTTGGGGTTTGCATAGAGATGGGAAGCTTCTTGAGGCCTCAGACATAAGATTGAAAGGAAATGAGAGGAATGTTTTTGGTTGGACTTCTCTGTTCACATCCTGATCCTGGGACTAGACTCACAATGATGTAGGTATGACAAATTATGAGTGGAGAAGCCTTGGTTCCTCATGTTCCTCGACGCAAGCCTGGTATGTCATTTCATTCTAACCTTCTTCCGAGTCTTCAGGACATTGTCTCTAATTGTGATCAGAGCCAGATTTCTAGTTCATCCACGAGCTTCAAGGACTAATCTTGTATGTGATTGATAATCCTTCATAGTTCAGTCAGTTCATTTTTCATTCCCCTAATTTGTCATCTCTTCTTGCTTTCTCTGGAATACTGAAGTGCCTGTATTACAAGAAACTGAGTCATCAATTGCATTAAGAAGCTAGTTTCCCAAAGCATGATGAGATTACTTAATGGATATTCTGCACTCGATACAGTCTCGCCTGCTGACTTATTAAGGGAAGCTAAATTCAACTAGATTTGATGATTCCCGGGGAAGATTGTGTACCAATGCTAATGACTCTTGCATTCAAACTTCTCACAGACTACCCGCTTGCACTACAACA
>ML778231.1:1213915-1233978 GCA_009831015.1 Picea engelmannii | reverse complement strand
CTGCAAATGGATAGAAGTCCACTAGAACTAAAGACATGCTCCTTTTTAGTGTCTCCACGATCTTATAAAACTCCTCCTGACTTTATGTTTTATAAAAGAGAATTAGATGAGTGTTGTTAAAGGTAATCCAACGAGCATCGAGATTAGAGAGGCGTATTGGGTTTAGGGAGCAATGTTGAGACAGCGAAAGGAGAATCTTGAAATGCCACGCAAATGATGAGTCTTGTCCAGTCAAGAAATTATTAGTGACGGTTCAAGAAGCCGACAGCGCATCTAGCAGTCGCAGAGTCTGGAGAAGGCGAACCGTTTCATATTTCCCGGAACACAAAGAGATTTATTTTAGATTTTTCTTTTAAAAGACGGATTGATGTAACAGGAGCAAGGCGAGGGGGCGAGTTGGGGAAAAAACCTCTTGTGAAGAGGGGTTCCTTTGTATGTTGAGTTAATTTGTAAATCCGAATTGGAGTAATACAGAAGACATATTTACTTGAGACTGTGAGATTCATCACGGTCGATTCTTTCAGTATGTTTTCTCTGTTGTCATTATCATATTGTTTATCTCTTCCTCTTTCAGCTATGTTAAATTTGTTTGGAATTCATTTTATATGCTCCTTACCCAGAGTTGATATATATGTGTTGTGTTTACATGGTGACTGGTCAAAATTTGTTCAAGATAAACGCTCTGCATCTAGTTATCAGCCTTCTATCTTTTTCCTCTAAAATCGTAGCGAAAATTCCTCCTTAATAGATGCTTTCACTGTGATGGCCTTTCCTTTTCTTTTTATGCTACTACATCATGATTATCAATCATTGAAAGATAGACTTACTTTGCCTCACTTTACACAAGTTCTACGATCACTGCTATTATCTCATTTCTTCAGTTTTCACTTGACTCCATGCCCAATGGACTGTTTCCCTGGTCCAACCCCCAAACTCTAAAAATCCAAAACTATCATTTACCCATAAATCTGCCCACCATTTCACGCTTACTGAGGATCATATTGTGACATTATCTGAGAGATCCCTCTCGGGTTGGGAGGGGAAGATTCCAATCCAAAGTGGTTTGAGGTTGCCTCGGGATTGATTTGCATGCAACCCATTTCATTTCTGAGTGTCAACATTCTGGCATCGTTGCCGAGGAATCGAAGTTAATATCTATCCCTGGGAGAATGACATTTTCATAGTCCTAAGGCCTGGTTGAGCAGTCGGTCATAAGAAAATGTTGGTTGCACATGCTCTGGTGACTTCATTAAAAGTTTCTGATGGTGATTTCACTGGCAAGAGAACTCAGAATTACAACTTTCACGTTAGGTTTCCCAATGGATGAAGGCACCTGGTCTATTTTTCTTGGCACTTTGCAGAAAAGTACCATCCCTAGATGGAGCCTATGTTGTAACAGATTTTGGAAATTTCTCTACTTAGTATTTTCATCCCAAATGTGTTTGAGGATCACATCTTATTTCCAATTATCTATAACTTGCATCAGATTTGTTGAAGGACTTGTAGGACCTTTTGGGAAGAAAGTGTATGTTCTGAGGTCTCTCACTGCTATTTCTCGAAGAGCCACATTACACGAGATTGTACGAGATTATGGACAGGTAACCATTGATCTGCAGAAGCTTACAACACCTTCAATGCAAGGCTTGGATATTTTGGGCTTGCTCGGCTTATAGAGCACAATAAGAGCCCTGATGCAACTTTAATAGCAGGAACAATCGGGAACCTTTCTCCTGAGTATTTTTTCTCGGGAAAAGCCTTAGACAAAACTGATGTCTTCAGCTTTGGGGTAGTTGTTTTGGAAGCTGCTTGTGGAAGGAGAGCTATTGAGGCAGATACGCAACCTGGAGAGAGTAATTTGGTAGATTGGGTTTGGGGTTTGCATAGAGATGGGAAGCTTCTTGAGGCCTCAGACATAAGATTGAAAGGAAATGAGAAGAATGTTGTTGGTTGGACTTCTCTATTCACATCCTGATCCTGGGACTAGACCCACAATGATGTAGGTATCACAGATTATGAGTGGAGAAGCCTCGGTTCCTCATGTTCCTCGGCGTAAGCCTAGCATGTCATTTCATTCTAACCTTCTTCCGAGTCTTCAGGACGTTGTCTCTGATTGTGATTAGAGCCAGATTTCAAGTTCATCCATGAGCTTCAAGGACTAATCTTGTATGTGATTGATTATCCTTCAGATTTCAGTCAGTTCATTTTTCATTCCCCTAATTTGTCATCTCTTCTTGCTTTCTCTGGAATACCGAAGTGATTGTATTACAAGAAACTGAGTCATCAATTGCATTAAGAAGCAAGTTGCCCAAAGCATGACGAGATTACTTAATGGATATTCTGCACTCGATACAGTCTTGCCTGCTGACTTATTGAGGGCAGCTAAATTCAACTAGATTTGATGATTCCCGGGGAAGATTCCGTACCAATGATAATGACTCTTGCAGTCAAATTTCTCACAGACTGCCCGCTTGCACTACAACAATTACAGGAAGAAAACACGAAGTTGAAGAAATCTAAGGAACATGAAAAAGAGCAGCTGACTTGGAGTGATTACATGTCCTTGACCTTTACTCAGAATGTGATAACTGAGACTTTACGAATAGGGAATATCATCACTAGTGTAATGAGAAAGGCATTGCATGACATGGAGATTAAAGGACACTTCATTCCCAAAGGTTGGTGTGTGTTCACATACTTCAAATCCATTCACCTGGACAAGGACTTCTATAAGAGTCCATACAAATTCAATCCTTGGAGATGGCAAGAAAAGGATCTGATTGGCAGCAGTTTTATTCCATTTGGAGGAGGCCAAAGACTTTGCCTAGGCATTGACATGGAAAGACTGGAAACTTCCATCTTCTTGCATCAACTTGTCACCCAATATAGTTGGGAGGGAAAAGATGATTCTATTGTGAATTTTCCAATAGTTCAAATGAAGAAAAGAATGCCCATCCGGATCAAGAAGATCATCACTTCACACTTTTAACTTCCCATAAAATATAATTTCTACATATTGAACAACCTGCAAAAGATGAAAAATATGGCTATGGCCTCTGTGTGTATAAACTAAGAAAGAAGGAACGGGTAACAGAGTCCATGATAGAGAGGAAGATTGGATTAGTTAAGGTGAACTATTCTTGTGGTTGGACTGTAGCAATTTGTGAAGAAATATATCATGATGAAGAGTTATTCCAATGCGAATTCCTCCTCCCCGGAAAGCGGTGAACTGCAATATCTGAAGCATGCTATTAATTAGTCATAATTGTAGAAATAGAGAAGCATGTGGTGATTTTTCGATACCTGGATGGAGAGGAGCAGTGCGGCATAGCTGTTTGCATGCCTCCGGGCATGCTCCTTGAAGAATCTTTTGTGTTGAAACTCATATTTTTCCACGTCCTCAAAAGATATATCAGTCGATGCTTCAACGAATTCCACTCCCTCATCGTTGCAGTCAACTTCGGGCTGACCCGATTTTCCTTGTTGGATGTCCAACCGACCTGCAAATGGATAGAAGTCCACTAGAACTAAAGACAGGCTCCTTTTTAGTGTCTCCACGATCTTATAAAACTCCTCCTGACTTTCTGTTTTATAAAAGAGAAGAAGTTGAGTGTTGTTAAAGGTAATCCAACGAGCATCAAGATTAGAGAGGCATATTGGGTTTAGGGAGCAATGGTGAGCCAGTGAAAGGAGAATCTTGAAAGGCCACGCAAATGTTGAGTCTTGTCCAGTCAGGAAATGATTAGTGACGGTTCAAGAAGCCGGCAGCGCATCTGGCAGTCGCAGAGTCCGGAGAAGGCGAACCGTTTCATATTTCCCGGAACACAAAGAGATTTATTTTAGATTTTTATTTTAAAAGATGGATTGATGTAACAGGAGCAAGGCGGGGGGGTGAGTTGGGGAAAAAACCTCTTGTGAAGAGGGGTTCCTTTGTATGCTGAGTTAATTTGTAAATCCAAATTGGAGTAATAAAGAAGAAATATTTACTTGAGACTCTGAGATTCATCACGGTCGATTCTTTCAGTATGTTTTCCCTGTTGTCATTATCATATTGTTTATCTCTTCCTCTTTCAGTTGTGTTAAATTTTTTTGGAATTCATTTTATAAGCTCCTTACCCACAGTTGATATATATGTGTTGCGTTTACATGGTGACTGGTCATAATTCATTCAAGATAAGCGCTTTGCATCTAGTTATCAGCCTTATGTCTTTTTCCTCTAAAATCGTATTGAAAATTCCTCCTTGACAGATGCTTTCACTGTGATGGCCTTTCCTTTTCTTTTTCTGCTACTACTCATGATTATCAATCACTGAAAGATAGACTTACTTTGCCTCACTTTCTGCAAGTTCTACAATAACTGCTATTATCTCCTTTCTTCATTTTTAACTTGACTCCATGCCCAATGGACTGTTTCCCTGGTCCAACCCCCAAACTCTAAAAATCCAAAACTATCATTTACCCATAAATCTGCCCACCATTTCACGCTTACTGAGGATCATATTGTGACATTAGCTAAGAGATCCCTCTCGGGTTGGGAGGGGAAGCTTCCAATCCAAAGTGGTTCGAGGTTGCCTCAGGATTGATTTGCATGCAACCCATTTCATTTCCGAGTGTCAACACCATCCACGAATAATGTGGCCGAGTACAACGTCATCATAAAATTATTGCGCGATGCTATCTCACATGGTATTCGCTCTATAGAGGTGCTCCTGGATTCTTAGTTAGTCGTATGTCATTTGAACGGTCATTACCGTGTGCGTGATCCGACGTTACTCCATCAATTCCTATGGGTACGTCTTTTAGAACGACATTTTGATTTTATTACATACTTTCACATTCCTAGAAGTTATAATCATGTATCCAATGCCTACACTAATTATGTTTTGAATTGGCATTTGTCACATTAATAAAGAAAATAAAACCATTAAATCAATGTACACATTGTAACATAGAAGTACAGTCGAAGATCCCTCTTTATATATTTCCAAAAAATATGGTGTTTTATATTACAAAATTGGGGCTAAAACCCTCAAAAATACATATACAACCAATATACATGTCCCATGACATCTACACCTATGGTGCCAGAAGAGTCTCATGATAGAAGACCAAGGCATTAGCAAGATGTCGGAAGAGTCGTACCCATGCTCTAGGTACATCGACAACCTGCCTCTGCATGGCTTCAGGTAGATCCTCCACCTGAACCATAGGAATCCTCTATGTCAAACGCGACAGGTTTCCCCGCACATTCTGAAGGACTCGCTCCGTCTCTCCTCCCACTACCTCATCTCCCCAGTGCCTCCACCTATGTCGTAGGAATCCCTCTAGTCGTTTCAGACCCACGTCTGCAACCACACAAGTATTAAGTTAATATTTAAAAACACCATCCAAAAAATATTTTTGTTATTTAAAATAAAAAAATACAAAAAATGAAATATATAAAAAATATTGTTTACCTATGGCGCCATAGGAGACCCCTGGTGGAAGCGGCATATCAGGATCACCTCTGAAATCAGTTCCCACATAGGGATAGTCATCCAGAGCTATGATTTGTCTCCTCCACCAGAAGAAAAAATCATTGTTGTAGGGTGTCGCCACCTTACCTCCCCCCTGTTGTTTCATGACCTTGATCCATCGCGCTATAGTTGGATCACATGGCCCTCTATGAATGATTTCCACTCTAGATCCTAGGCTTGGGATCCACTCGAAAAAGAAGCTACAAAGGATAGAGGCAAGCTCGAAGTTTCGCTTTGCCCCCTGCTTGCACTATGTCAGCTGACCTTTCATATTAGTCAACAATGAGGTACACCAATCATACACGGTAGGTCTTGCACACTCCAGTGCGTAAAACCTAAGTGGTATTGAGGCTTTATGCAACAAGGCCAAACCTATGATCTTGTAAGCACAAGCACAATAATATTCAGGCTGAGGTTACCTATAGCTCGGATAGGGATTTGAATTCCCACCATGGGAGTCCCTGCAACACAGTGGGCCTCGATGTATTCTTTGACCTTCATCCCACTCCTGACCCCGCGTGACTTAAGGTCCACGACCTCTCCTCGACATGAAAGTCCTGTCAAGAATTAGATGTCCTCTACTTCGATCCTTAATGGTTGTCCATTAAGGATAAATCTCTTGCTGTCTGGATCCCAATAGCCCACCAACATTTCCAATAACCTCACTTGGGCCCTCATTCCTTTGAGAGCCCAAAACTTGTATAGACCACATATTTTTAATGTCGCTTGAGCCATCGAATCCTGATCCACTACTGCATCTACCTCCTCAGCTCTCTCTCCCTCCACTCCAACACCATCCTGCAAAAACCAAATCAATTTTTGAGTTAGAAGCTTATTTTTTGCCATTTTGCGCAAGTATACGCGGGTTATCCAAGAATAGTCACAGGTAGGACCTGATATACACTCCCTATAGTTCACATAGGGGCATATATCTGGTCGTATACGCGACATATTAGTAGAAACCTGCATATACCGAAAAACTCAATTTGTGCCCTCAAAAACTAAAAAAATGGAGCCTAATTCAAAATTGTAAACCATTGAATTTGAAGAGGATGGAATGAAGAGTTACTTGGTCCAGACAGTGTGTGATTCTATTGCCTATTTATCCCACGATTGTCATTTGAATTATGGAGGTATGTTAGTCCAAATTGCACTATTTTGGGTGAAAATGAAAATAACATAGTAAATTTTGATTTTATTACTATTTATAAAACATTTTTACCCATTTGATATACTTTTATGCTATTATTTTGTCTAATGGACTAATTCAAAAATGATTCTAAGCTGGTTTTTGTATTTTCGACTCAATTTTCTTACAGATTTCAACGTCATGGTTGGTCGTTCATCTCCTCAGGCGGGTATATTCATAATCTAGCATATAAGATAGGTATTCACTACATCGTGCAGTTTTGCATTATCCTTCAATTACCACTTTTTACGCCTTAGGTACGAACCCATTTATTGTGATGCATTAACCTCCATCTGCCATCATAGCATCGTTAATAAATGGTAGAGACTTACCAAACATGGGTACCCTAGTTAGAACCTCTCTGTCATTTGGTGCCCATGCCAAGATTTTTCCTTAGGACCGGGAGTCCATTAGAATTCGATACATGACTTTACAATGAGCCTCATTTCTCATTCATGCACAAGCAACCTTATTACCCCGAGACTCCCAAAAAATGAATCTTAGTTAAGCTCTTTTCTGAATCGTTATTAAAAATTGAAAAGATCGTCAAGTGATTTGTCCCTTTCACACTCATTAAAATTGGATTTGAAAGATCATGATCTTAGTTAAGCTCTTTTCCAACTCGCTATCAAAAATGGAAAAGATCGTCGAGTGAACTTGTCTTTTTCACACTCGTAAATTGGATTTGAAAATACGTCTATTTGGCACAAGTTTACCCCTTTTTCACACCAAGTATACTAAAAGATATAAAAAAGGACATTTTTTGGCATTAAATTGTGATTGCATCTCATGCCCTTGCTTGCATTATTGAGCCTTTAGCTTGTTCTCGCTTTGCGTTATAAACCATGGCCAAAGCAATTTGCATCCTCAACCAAGCAGAGCCTTGTTTATATTCTTCACAATTTGACACCCTATACCTTGGAGGGAACATCACCCCAAGTGTCCATCTCTCGCATGCATTTCCTTGCATTGAGCATGGGTACGTTCCACAGATGGAACTAATTTTTCTTACTTGAGACACTCGTTCCCTCCTCTATATCATAGCATTCACTTGTTATGAAAAAACAAAAAAAGATGGGTGAGAAGGGAGTACTATACTGTAATTGGAAACAATCGTGCCGCCTTTGAACAGAGAACAAAGTTATTGAGTCCTTGCGTCATCATAATTTTGGGTTTAGCATGGCCTTAGGAAGCTGATCTCGTTACAGAATTTTCTCTACTGACTGGTTAATCTTCCAGTCACTATAGAGAACATTGTGGATGCCTCCTGCATCTAGTTGTCACATCATTAAGTCTATGCTGTCGGAGTCCATCGTATGTCTCATGCTCTTGTTCAAAGGAAGTCTATCAACCTGTGTCAGCCACTCCTCAGAAATCTTGACTTTGCATGTCAGCCATACCCTCAATTTGTCTCATAATCACATGATATTTTGGTCTTATGATGCACCCTAGCTCTACTTTTATCATTGGTAGGTCACCTTGAACCCAGCAATCGACATTTCATCATAGGTCGTTGACTGGGTGGTTTTCTTTTTGTTCAAAAGCAAGACATCTATTCACACTTTGGGATTCATGTAGTGTCTTGGATTCCATTAGCCTTGTTGGTGGTTTCCTCACCTTTGTCAGTAGTTTTCATCATTGGTTGTTATTCAAAGGGTCTTTCTCATGTACCGCTTGCATTTGGCACACACGAAAGACGCACAGGGTCATTGGTTCGTGAACATGTTCTTCGTCCGATCTCCACCAAATCATGAAGCTCCTACTTTGTTCCTCGTGCTGACTGATGAGAGATGCCTTAATGCTCTCCTTTTAGCGGGTCTCTTTCCATCGACTTCAACTCATGTATTTTGGATACGAGACCTAAAGTTTTATGAGTACCTTGAGGCTTGCAGTCATTAGCGCCAGGCTCTCTCGCCATTGACAAATGGGAATACATCAATGTCTCCTAATCAATGGATCTCTCAAGTGTTCGACAGCAGCTCCTTTATTCACATTTGTAGAGATGTACTCGGTGCCTTGATACCTACTTTCATCATTGGTAGGTTGTCTCGCGTTTGTTAACGGTATACCTCAATGACCACTAATCAAACGATGTCTCATCATGTTTTGACCTCAACTCATTTATTCACATGATGTAGACTTGCACCATTGGCGGATTGTATTGTAGACTTGAAGACATCACTTTGAGGATGCAACTTTCCTGAGCTGTTGCTTCCATTTCATTGAACCAGTACCTATTTGACTTCAGCAATCATGGGAGATTAGATTGTACTCCATGGTATACAAATATCTTCAGATTGATTTTGAGACTGGTTTCACTGGGCCTTGTTCGTGACTATGACAATTATTGGCATGTAACTGCTTTATACTTGCCTACTCATGGCCATGAACACTTGTTGGTATATTTTCCACATGGATCTGCATTGTATTCTTGGCAGTCATGTATACAAAGTCAATACATAATGTAATGAGCAATTGAGTTCGTCCAGTTGGTTCCTTACCACTCCACTTTTGGGTTATCTATAATGTATTTCGGCCATCACAGATACTCCTCTGATCTCACACATTAGGGGGCATCTTTTATAGCAAGATTTGCCTCACCATTGCTATCTTGCAAAGAGGGCCTTTTTCCATTTGCCTATGTAGACTTATCAACCCCTTTTTGATAAATCCAGAGCCAAAAATATATATTTTTCCACATATACGCTCCCTAACTGCTTTGCAAGATGCGTATATGCTTGATGCTCCACTACAGCTCGCGTATATTGGGATTTGTGCCAGAAAATACAAAATGAGGTCGGGTTTCCATGTCACGACAAAAGATCTTTGATCTTTGGCCTTCCATATACTAGAAACATTCTGAATAGACCCTTCAGTTGCATTTTGGAGGCTATAAGATCGCAATTTCAAGCTATGGAAAAAGAGGAGAAAGCATTCAACTTTGAGAGCAAAGTTACTCTGGAGAAATTACTTCATATTGAGTCTACATCCCTTTGTTCCTCAACTCTGAACACAGTGTTCAACCCCCAAGCTCTTTCCTTATTGTCGAGAGGACCTCATTACCTCTTTGCTATGAGCTTGCCTTCGGTGGAGGATTGAAATGGTGGAGACCCAGTTGGAAGGAACTTGGTTTCTTGGTTTCAAACCATGCTGACACGAAAGTCTGTAATGTTGATACTTCTGTTGATTAATTACTAATAGAAATACTCATTTCTCGTCCTATCGATATCTTGCAAATATGTGATTACTATCCATGGGCATGTTTGTAATGTTTATTAATGGATTGTGCTATCTGATGTGCTAACTCATTTTATATATTGTTACTACATACTTGCATCGCTTGTTTGTTGAGAACTTCTTGCAGGTATAAGGCTTTGGGTCAAAGTGCTCAACGGTGGAACAACATCAAACGATTGGATCGAGGTAGGCTTCTTCCTCGTATTGTACATTAGTTTATATAGCACATGTTGGAATTGAGTTGATTTCTGCAATCATACCTGTCTGTTGTGGTTTACCCTTGGCCATAGAGAGTTTTTCCCTTGTAACACTACCATATCCTCCTCTTCCTTAAATAGGACTAGCTTAATGGAAACAACCTCCCCACTCTTGATATCCTCCCTTTAGATATACTCGATCCTCTATCACTCCCTCAATGATTTGGCTTGCATATCCTCTTATGTGGGTTGCTCGACATAACAAAACATTGTAGAACACAAATTAACTAGAATGGTGGTATCTTATCTTTGAAGAGACAGACATGTCGGCTACACTCGTTCGCAAAAATCTCTTACAAGGGACAAAAAAACAGTCTTTTAACATCCTGAAAGAACCCTAAAGGTCCAAAACCCTAACCCTTGGAGGCAAAGTGCCAAAAGGTTTGTGGGCCCTGAGGTTGTTAGTTGATATGTCAACTTCCCAGGACACAAAATTTGCATACAATCTTTGTTTGGGGCACTTAGTAGCTCATTGGAAAACTCTAACTAGGAACTACAATCTGTGGCATGGCATGGGCCCCTGAAGTTCATCAAAAAACATTCTATAGAGCCTCAAAATGGCACCGGAAGTTTAGGATCCAAAATACCATAAGAAAACCACCAAGATGGAGAACCGTGATGAGTCAGTGGAGAGGTGGGTGGCCAACAATATCCACCCTAATCACTAGGAATGGGTTTTAGGCCTATACCATGGTTGAAGGAGGAAAACAAGGGCCTTGTGACTTAAAGAAGATTCTTGGGTCTAAACACCATAGATAACACCTTAAACAATTATATCCCTTTCTAGGGGGGTTTTGGCCTAAGGGGTTTTTGGCCTTGATCATGGTTGAGAAAGGAAAACAAACGTTGCGGGCAAAGCCTCAAACCAACACAGAGGGACACACAAAGGCAATTTTAAACCTCCAAATGAGTTATGGTTTCCATTAAGTATTGGTTTTGTGCAAAAAGAATAGGCTTGGAGGCCTTTCCCATGATCAGGAAGGAAACCGAGTCCTTAGTCCTTACAGGAAGCTTCTATTGCCAACGGATTAAGGGTTTGTTTGTGTTACCTATTGCCAAAGGATTAAGGGTTTGTTTGTGTTAAAAGTAACACATACACGTTAGAAAATGCACACACATTCTTTAAAATTCGATTTTTCTTGGGGTTGACTATATTCGCCTACGTAGTTTCAAATGTGGTTAATTTAGATTTAACTCTCATATGATGACCTTGGTTACTTTAGTTTCAAATAAAACTTGCGCACACATATAAATATGATTATATATAGATATTTATAAAAAAATATAATGTCCTTACCATACGGCGTTAGCGCGTCCTAAGAGCCACTAGCTTGATCAGCCGGCCGTCGGCATATGCTTATGCTCGATACTCTTACATTATCTTTGAGTTTCCCTATGTACGACAAAATGCGTTAAATACTCAGGCTGATATCATACCCTATCATATATCCATTTAATACTCATGTTTATTAATTTTTTAATAAATATATATTATACAGAAAAATTAAAAACTAAAGTCTTTTAATAAAACATCTTATCTATGATTATGAATTATTTAAGAGAAAATTTAAAATTTGGTAATTATTACCTTGCATATAAAATAAAAATGACCGAGTGTAGATTTATATAATAACTTAAGATGAGGAAGTTAACCGTCGTCGCGTTTTCTTTGACGATGCTTCAATTCAAAAGTCCATGAAGAAAATCATAAACATCAACGTCTCAGAGGAGGTAAAATTGTATAAATTTTCAGTATAGTGACGCTTTCACATACTCACAGGCCCTTCCAATCCGACGTGAAATACGGCCGAATGAGTGAGTAAGCCGTAAGGCTACCATATTCTTTTTTGACTCACATAACTATTAGCCATTCAAATCCACCTTGACCCGCAATTTCAGAGAAAGGTGACGCGAATAAACTCTATGCAGGAACCACATTCACACTTAACAGTCTCCATCAGACTGCGTTCAAAATTCCGTTCACACTACATGAAACCATCAGAGTGCGTTAGAAATTATGAAAGAGAGAAACTATTTTTTTTTCCATGTTTTAACAACGGGAGAATGGTGTCGATTTCATCCATGTTACGTAGCATAAAAAGGCCCATTTGTGTAGGGAGTGTCGACATTCAGAGATGGCGAGAAACGATCAAGATTCGCACAAAGTATTGGTGGAGCGTGTATTTCAATTGTACGGCGAGATTTCACGGCTGGGAAGCCTCAAGCCCTCCAGAAATGCCGACACCCTCTTTTCGAAGCTGGTGAACCTGTGCATGCAGCCAAGCAATATAGACGTTCGGTATTTAAGCGATGGAGAGCAGGAGATTCGGTCCCACCTCATCCGCCTCTGCGCGGAGGCGGAGGGCTTGCTGGAGAAGCATTTCTCCGCCCGGCTGGGCCGCCACCCCTTTCCCTTGCACCACCTCGGCGTCTTCCCTTACTACAACAACTACCTGAAGCTGGCGCGTCTGGAATTCGAGACGCTTCGCGGCGCCGGAATCGCCGCGCCGAAGCGGGTGGCCTTCCTTGGCTCCGGACCGCTGCCGCTGACTTCCATCGTGCTGGCGCTGCACTACCTGCCCTCCGCCCGCTTCGACAACTACGATTACGATCCTGCCGCTAATGCCATGGCGCGCCTCCTCGCCGTCCCCCACCCGGAGCTAGCGAAGCGAATGGCATTCCACGACGCGGAGGTGGAGAAGGTAACGGCGGAGCTCTGGGAGTACGACGTTGTGTTCCTGGCGGCGCTAGTGGGGATGGAGAGAGCCGATAAGGCCCGCGTGGTGAAGCATCTCCGTCAGCACATGGCCCCCGGGGCGGTCCTCCTCCTACGAAGCGCGCACGGAGCGAGGGCGTTCCTTTATCCCGTGATAGAGGCGGACGACCTGCCCGGCTTCGATGTGTTGTCCGTCGTCCATCCCACCGACGAAGTTATCAATTCTGTGATACTGGCTCGTAAGCGCTCCAATGACCCAGAATGAGATAATATTAATCTCTCCAATAAATTCTCCCCGTCTACATATTTGAATTCTAGTTTTTCATTTCGCCCCGGTGCCGATATTGGTGATGGTAATGCCTGCTCATCATCTGATATTTAAATTGTTTAAGCTTTTTATATCTCTCGTCTTTGATGCTTGTAAATGGCTGCTGTTCGTCCAAGTTACAGTGCCCAATTTTGTGTATGCAACGGCTTGCAGTTGCCTGGTCCAATCATCAATTAATTTATTGTGCTTTTGTTTTCTGTAACGTATTCAATGTAATTAATTTATTAACAGTTAGTTAATTGGTCCAATGAGATGATGGTGGCTCCCTAAAAATAGATGATGTTGGGGGTTTTGAGTAGAGTAGAATTCTAAATGTTATATGGATATCTGTAAAAACAATTTAAAATTAAAATTAAATTAAAATAATCCCAAAAAAAAACCTTAAACCAAGAAACATCATCTCTCCAATGTGTGAGTTATTGAAATAGATTTCTATTAACATACAAAAAAATATTATTTAAAATGAATAACAGAATTCCTTCATCTTTCACATATATAAAAAGAACTTCAACAAATATAGGAGGAATCTACCCTACACAACTCACAAAGGAGAGCTTCTTTCATTCTGTAAACGCGGAATGAATTATTGTTTGAGTTTATCCGAAATAAAAACAAACCAACCAAATGAACAACTTTTTAGCAAATGATTATGTTAGATTGTGTCATTAGTAAATAAAATCAAATGTAACAGATAGGACTGATATAAAAAATATTTAGCTGTAGGATAAGATGATAGTTTATAATTTATAGTCACATCTAAATAATTAGCATAATCATATTTAATCAAGGTCAATGGCTCTATAGCACAAACAACTGACAACAAACCCAAAACAGTTTCATTCACATCATGGTCATTTTCATATCCTAAAATCTGATAGATCATAGAGACCACGTATCTGGTTATGTCTGAGAAAATAGATGATGAGTTTCGAGGAGGACTAGATGGTAAAGAAGCATTTGCAGGTAACAATTTACTAAGCAACTTTTCTCTTTCTAATTGGGATAAAGCATGATATCTAGTAGGAAGTTGGTCTTCATCTAGGGTTTATGTAGCGGTAGGATCATAAAAGCCAAGTATCTACACGATTTATTCCCTAGAAATTGAACAAATAACCTAGAGCCATCGGCATCAGTAGTATATTCCATCAGGATATCATAATGCAAGGTGCACCATTCAACCATTTTTAGGAAATTATAGGTCTAGGGTATTATTGATGGAGCAATGCTTGATTCCCACACAGATATATAATCATTTGAATTTCTAGCATCTCTTTGAGCCCTTTGGATTAATAAATACATATCAAGAAAAGATAGGACATGGTTGAAAACATCCTCCTCTCGATCTTACAGGTGACCTTGAGGAGTAGATTGTTTTGATTCCTTTGAAACCTTGTTAGGGATTGGATTAGATTTTATTATGAGGTTTTGATGAGGATAAATGATCCATGTATTAAATAAGGTTAAAGAGAAATCAAATTACTTGTACACCACGCTTGGATGAACAATGTGAATGAACCACGCACTGGATGTTACAGAGATGAAAAGTTTTACCTTGGGCATCATTGTAATGTCCCCAACCTTCCAAGCTGGGCCATGTCACACAATCTCAACTTCAACCTCTAGGATATTCTTTGTAGCAGCCCAATCTCACTACACACATTGCTACTTTAAAATTCCTAATGCGTGGATACTGCTTATACCATTCTTTGTTACAAGTAGGTCGGATTACTACGCACACAACCTTAATGTATTTCTCCCACTCGTGTTGAGTATCTCTCTAAGAGTACACTTATTTTAATACCATTATAGCATCGAAATAAATGTCACAAAGCTATTGCACACTTTATCCCTTCAGAACACATATATATATTGTTGTGTGCGCAATGCTCTGCACACAAAATACTACTGCGCACATAATCAATCCAATGTTGTACGTAGATATTATTACTTTGTGCACATGGACTGTTTCACTGCACACTCAATGATTCATACCATGTATTGATATCTTCTAATCATACCACAATGTTTAACTTACATGAATACTTAATAATTTCCATACTTCTCATTCACAACAATATATAAATATTTATCATGCATGTAGCTAACAAGAAACACTTATAATTATCATGCCCACATATGTCGCAACATACAAGGATAAGAAACCTATATATATATATATATATATATATATATATATATATATATATATATATATATATAAGAAGTAACATTGCACAGAGTTAACCACCATATGCAGATGCAAATTCATACAGAAGAAAAACCCATTTAAAATATAATATTAGAGCACATAGTAATTAAACAAGTCTGTGAATGACACTTATCTCTTATGAAAAGTCACCAATTGTGTATAGGACTTAGACGCTCCTCCTAGCCATAAAATATGTCGCTCATAATCTTTTAGTGACAAGTCACCCCTGAGTTGGGCTTAAAATCCACAGGAAAAGGGGTTCCTATCACCAGGATATGGTATGATATTCAACAAAATACTTGGCCCAAGAAGTCGACTACTGCAACTAGGATACAATCCCTCATTACCCACATGCATGTTCCACTGATCTGAAAAGATCTTTTAAAGACTTTGGTTGATTTTTAAACATGAGTTCATTAACCATTTAAGAAATTGATGAAAGAGGAAGAATTAATGATGTAACATGGCAGCCATAATAAGATATACAGTTCTATAAATAAGCACAAGAATCAAAAAACCATAACAACAAAAGTTGTTAACGAAGTTCGACAATATCGCCTATGTCTCAGGGCCTTTGTCTCAGTGGGTGAGGCTTTCTTATTTCTATTCAAAGATTCAAAAGTACATCTGAAAAGTTTCAAATGGATTTAAAAATAGTCTGGCTTTGTTCTTCTAGACCTCAAGAACCCAACACAACTGACGTCATTGAAAATGGATGAATGAAGCTCCCAGAAATGGCCCGCAAAGTTGCTCTCCTCAATGCCTTTCCTGCATAAAAATAGCTTTGACTGTGAAATTCTTCAGCATTTCTCCTTCTCTGAACCTCCTAAGGCTGCCAAGAATCTTTGGTTTATATAGTCTTGAATTTGGCAATAACCTCCCAACTTCCCCTCAAGATCGAGCCTAAAAAACGGCTCCAGATCCTCCAAAAATGGCTAAAATCTTCCAAAACAGACTGAAAAATCACAAAAAATATATAATATATAGTTTAAAAACCCACATTTTGGGCAAAATCAGGTGCATCCCTCGAATTCTGGGCCCCTGGTCATATGCACGCTCTCCATGTGGTTGAGCGCTATGCACTGACCCCTTAACCTCCGACCCCTAGTCATGTGGCTTGGCCATATGGCCCCCACCTTAGCCTCCACATGCTCGAATGTGGTATGACTCCTGGTCATAGACCCTGATCACGCGCCTTGGTCGGTGGGGCTAGCCCTGCCGACCCGATGCTATCCCCACAAATACGCACCAAGTAAAGCGAAGGGACATATGCAGTGGTTATATGGAATAATGTTTACGTCGGGGGGTAGGGCTAGGCCCAAACCCTTTTATCCGTGGACTGAGCACAACACTGAATTCAAATAAATAGTTTACACCATAGTTAACAAGCAATACTGTGGGCAGGATGGTAGCCTGACCCTGCCAAGTCATTCACCCATGCCCGGAGGTCGTGGGTTCAACTCCTGTGGAGTCACATAACCTTTTACAAATGTTGACCAACTGGAGGGTGCCATATGACAGCCCACAACTAGGCCACGTGGCACCATATCATTTTTCCACAATAATGACACGTGTCGAGATGTGATTTTCCCACTTGTCTTCTAACACCTGGCCAGTCAACATGCCAACACACCTGTCACATGTTGTTTGTACTGCCCAGTCACCTGCCATGTCATATTTCGTATAGGTCCAGTTGTTTTCTGTACTGCCATGTGTCATCCCATCATCGGTCCACGTCACTGTACAAACTGCCACATGTCATCTGTACGGTGACACATGTCAAATCCATACAATGCCAACTCATCCAGTAAGTGACAAAAATGAGTGACACATGTCTCCTCCTGGTGATGCCACTTTAGCATGATGATGTTATGCTGACATCATCCTGACGCATGTTGACATCACCTGTCATACATGTTGGCATCAACATTGACTTTGACCAAGTTGATTGTTTACCTGTTTTGGATTTCAGTTAGAACGTGATATCTTTCACATATGGTGTTCATTTGAGGAAAAAAATATATGGTCGAAATCAGCGGGATGAGACGAATGCAATGGCATTGGTTTCATCTGATTCTGAGAAATTTGATTTTTACACCTTCCTGGACCCATCTTGGTTCCTGGATCCATTTTGGATCACGCCTCCCCACTAAGACCTTTTGGTCCTCCAAAAGGTTACTAACCATTCATCAAGTGTGGGATAAGCCACCCCACTTGTTCTTTGTCTTTAAACTATGTCCTGTGCACCTTTCTCATCAAGATCAACTGTAAAACAACCATGATAACTGACAACATATTGTTAGCCACTTGTACTCTGTCACATCTTACTGAAACCACTATCACCCATGTTGACAACATTACTAATGATAACATCATAAATATGACCGCAAATGAGATAATATGTTTGTAATACTTGCACACCATTATCTTATCTTGAAGCAAAGTATGATTGAAATTCCATTCTACAATCCTCTCATGTTCTTGCTTAAGATCAATTGCTTGATTTGGGAGAATTATAGGTGTGTTGCTTGCATGAGATGCCTTCCTTAATTTTTCCATTTTTTGAATATATTGATTTGTTTTTAAGTGATGAGCATGTACAACATATTCCTTGCCTGCTTTGATTAAGTGATATTGATTCCATTCCATGTAGAAGAATGTTTTGTGATCATACAAATAAGGATTCCCTAAGACCATTCCACATTCATTGAGTGGCACCACATCACACGTTACCTCATCCACAAATTTTGATGAAATTGCAAAATTTGAAGTGCATTGCTTTATTATGTGCAATCTATGATTGTTTCTTATTCATGTAAGTGAGTAAGGTTTAGGATGCATTTGAGTGTTTAACCAGTTCCTATGAAATCAAGTTAGATTGAGATCCACTATCTATTAATGTGCTGACCTTAGTATGTCTCATTATGACCCTTATGTGAAACAATTTACTTCTAGAATCAAATCCATCACCAATTTTACCTGTCAAACCAACCACTGTGATTTTAGATTCATCGACTGAATCTGATCCCAAGTCTATTGGTCATGATGTTGTTGCAACTTTTTGCCTCTGTTTCCTTTCTTTGAACCACTTCGATCTCTTCTCGGGATGCAATTTCCAACAATGGTCCTCATCATGCCCTTCTTGCAGGAGAGCTTCTCTTCCTTTATTTCCACTGGTAAACCTCCTATATACTTCATAAGAGTTTCTTGGGTATGTAATGGAATGTCTAACATCAATTCCATCTTATGAAATTCATCTATGTATTCTTGCATTGTTTGTCCCTTTCTTAGTTTAAGACCTTTCCATTCAATTAAAGGATAAAATTGCTTTCTAAGTGAAGAAACAAAAACTTGACATGATGGAAATACATTATCCACTTGTTGCATCCCATTTTTCAACTTGATTTTCCACCAGATGAGTGTTGTGCCTGTAAGTTGAAGCGATGCCAATTTGATTCGAGTTGCCTCATCCTTGATTTGTTGCACACTGCAATAAACCTCCATATATCTAACCCAGTTATCAAGCTTCTTTGCATTGACTTCACCATCATACATGGGTAATTCAAACTTCACATCAATCTTAAGTAAAGGCATATCATGTTTATGTTTGTGGAAATGTTTTCTTGTAATGGATTGGGAACTTGTACTTGAAGAAGAAGAAGTTGATGGAGAAGAAGGAGGTGAAGGAGGACATTTAGGAGGGTCCTCTCCTTCTTCACTTTTGACCTTTGAAGATTCACCTAGAATTGGTCTCTTCCGATCTAAGCAATCATCATATAAAACCTTTACCATCTCCGACATGGCGAAGAAGGTCTTTCTAAACTCTTTCTCGTCATGAGAAAGTCCCTGTTCCGATGCCATCTTCTCACTTTGTGAAGTTCTCTTTCTCGATCCAATATCAATATTCTCTTCAACAAGATTCATGTTGGTCTCCGGTTTTGATCATGTTTTTGCCTATATTATATTCCAAAGACCTCCATTTATATACCCAGTACCACCCTTTTGGCCTTGTTTTGACATAATTGACATCTCCCTACCATTCCATCGGGCTACTTAAGGTATCTTTATGTTTCAAGCTATTCTTATGCATTTTGATGTTTTAAATTGATATTAAAACTAATGTCGCTTGGGTTAGGTACCACTTCTATTTCTGGAACAGGATTGTCGGTACCAGGTACCAACTCGTACCCGTGGAGATACCAATGGAGCCGCTCAAAGATCTGTGCGTTATAGTCTGAATGGGAGAAAGAGAGATTCGCATGATAGCTGGAGTTAGCGCTCACGGGATGATTGAAGGCGTAATGATAAAACTGCGTCGTTTATTCTTCATCATTCACACTTCGTGACACTACGTGTCACGAAGATGTGAAGTCCGTTTTAAAACTTGATTCCAAGCTATTTTCGGATCGAGGATCCGTTTGTTTTATGTATTTTGCTTTAGACTGTTATAAACAGGAGACCACTCCTGAAAACGTTTGGATTATGTTATGTCGTGAACCTATGTTTCTGAATACAAAACTGTTGTTGCGTTATGCCATTCGACCGATATACGATTTGAAGTATTCTCTTCTGAGTTAATGGAGCGAAAAGATTATACAATGTTTGCATAGAATG